>JASTWL010000898.1:0-67631 GCA_035220575.1 Temnothorax rugatulus | reverse complement strand
GCGGCGATCCGCCATTGCGCGTTCTGTGACCGAATCGAGATACTCCGAAGCGACGTTTTGTATGACGACCGACGTGGCGAGAATTAATCGCAATGCACAAATCGTACTTACCACTTACCACCATTACGCGACGATCTCGAATCCGTTGCTCCTCATCGAGGATGATTTCCACAAAATCCGGTCGCATATCTTTGGATTCCTGCCGACCAGCGAAAAGGAGGGGGGGACGGTCGTCTCTCGAGATCCTCGGATCTTCACCAGCACGGCGTCTCGAATCCTGAATGTCCCGATGATGATCGTACGCAATGTTACGACGAACGTTCGCGGTCCGCGCGATACTCGCGAAAAATACTGTAATAATACTTGCACTCGAATACGATCCGACGCGCGACGCGACGCGACGCGACGCGACTCCGCCGATTCGAAATCTATCGACGGAACGGAAGCGTGAAATCTATCGACTATCGAAGTCTCGAAGCGGCGACGCGCGGCCAATCAGCCGCCGACTGTCAGCAAGCGTGAAGCGCGAGGCGCGAGAAGCGAGAGGTCGTTCGGTTTACTGCGCGTGTCAAGCGTCGGTCCATGAACGTCGCGCGCATGTGCCGTCCGGCCGCCAGTGCGTCTCGAGACTCTCGAGGTGGAACGAGAATTTATAGCGACAAACGGAATTTTGCGACACAAAAAGTGTAACGAAAATTCGACCAATAGGCGTACGAAATGAAACTTCTTTGGCACGGTAGTAAATTCGATTGTGCGACACGAAAAAACGTCAGGAAAAAGTGTCACGAAAATTCGACCAACAGGCGTATAAAGTGAAACTTTTTTTGAATCGGTAAGTAAGTTCGATTTTGCGACTCGAAATCGCGTTACGAAAATTCGATCAAGCGTACGGCACTGGCGAGACGGATATAGTGAGAACTGCGTGTAACACTACATTTTCGATTTGCGGGCGGCTTGAAGTGACTAATTCCGTTGTATTGTTATTTTGTATTAATTTCAGAAAAGTTATGGCCTTACCTTCAGAAGTTTCACTTCTAACGCGCGTGGCGACCACGCGTTCATTTTTATTTTATGTGCTTAACTCTTCTATGTAATATTTACAAAAATGTACCGCGTAATTCGAGTAATATTCGCGATGCTTATAACAGCGGCATATTTTACTATATTAAGAACGATTTATATATAAATAATGCATGTTGATATACTTCAGAGGGTGAATTTATATATTAAAATATGAAAAAAATATATGATCATATAAATTATGCATTTATTAATTCTGATTCAAAATAAATATTTGTCTTTTACTTTATACGCCAAGAACATGTCTTAATACATTTGTAAATAATCTTACTGTACAAAAATATTATTTAAATTTTTTTTGTAAAATATTAGACAGAAGAATATTAGAAGAATTCACAATTTGTATCAACCTACCGATCTTAAAATTTCTTACAAATTCCGTAACGAATTTCCGCATTATTATACATACTGTTGCGCTCGCCGAGTCCGCGATCACGTCTCACTCACTCGCGCACTCGCGCTCACTCGCGCAACCGGCACTCGCGGAAAATGAGGCGACACAATGTAAAAGAAGAAAGACTCGTTTATTAGAATACACGGAAATAAACAGAGATTCGAGCTGTCACGTTCGCTCGGAGACGGAGGCTCGGAACAACAACAGCCAGAAAACAGTTAATCGATAAATCAATAACAGCTGGTCGTCAGGGACGCTTCGCAACTCGCCGCCTTGTACCGGGTGTCAGAGCACGGCGACAACAATACAATAAAATACCTACTCATGTACGATAATAAATTTTAAGTAAATCGAAGAAATGGAGCGTCGAGCCGTAACAAGGTGTTGGGTGTTCAATATATTCCATATTTAAGTAAAAACCACAACGTTTCGGTCCTTTAGTATCCTTACCATCCTCGGTTTCGCATAACAATTAAGTCATTCGGTTAAAAATTCGGTTAAAAATAATATATGTTACAAAAAAATTAAATTAACGCAACATTGAATCGCAGAATTAGAAGTAGACCGTAATCAATGTCGATAAGTATATCGTTCTCTCGAAGTATTATTGTTTACAAAAAGTACGAATGTTATAAGCATCTTTTAACTCTAAATGTTTAACTCTAAACGCTGATTCATGCTGTTTAGAGTTAAAAGATGCGTATAAAGATTCGTACTTTCTTGTAAACAAAATACTCGAGAGAACGATATACTTATCGACATTAATTACGGTCCACTTCTAATTCTGCGATTCAACTGTTGCGTTAATTTAATTTTTTTGTAACATATATTATTTTTAACCGAATGGACTTAATTGTTATGCGACACCGAGAATGGTCCTATAAAGGACCGAAACGTTTGTAGTTTTTACTTACATATAGAATATATTAACACCAACATACGGCTCAACGCTCCATTTTCTTCGATTGATTTTTAATCTTGTAAGCCTTTATCATTATATTTATTAAATGAGTTCTTTTTAAAAAAGAATACATTAACCATTATGATTCATCATTGCTTCAACTCTTGCAACATCTATACCTAAGACATGCATTACCACGAAATATATAAAAAAATATTAAATAATCAATTCAGTGGTCTGAATGTCTGAAAGTCTAAACATATTATACAATAAAATTATTCATTTGACTCGGAAAATACTTGTATTTTAAATCATGATCATAAGTATCAAAAGAGACTATATAGTCTCTGAAATGATACATATCAAAGAGCAATCTAACGGAATTAACTCTAACATTGAAATTGTACTATTGATGAAGTCTATTTTGACATTCTGAAGAAGTTTTCTACCATTCGATAGTTATAAATAATAAATGTGTTTCAAGACTGACAAATTTATTCGGCGCGCAGTCAAGGTTGGGAGATATGCAAAATAGAAATAAAAATAAAACTTTTGCAATTGCGCGGCTTGACCGTCAAAATCGCGCCTTTGACACTCTACCTCTAGACTACTACGGAAGAATACAAGTTTATTGCCACGGTCGCTGCCGTTTTCACCTCTTATGTAAGTTTCATTAGCTATTCTCGCACAAGATTAATAGAATCTCAATGTTATTATAAGGTACTGGAGACAAATAAGGCCTACCTTATTTAAAAATGAATTATTTTAGTCGATTAATAAATTATATAAAAAGGCCTTGTAGGTATTAAACTTTATTTTATTCTAAATAAAAAAAACATACATAAATCGATAATTCTTTCTCAAATAAACATTTATCGACAACTTTAAAGTAAGTACTACTTTGGGCTTTATTAAAATATGGTAGTATAATAAGGCCCGAACCTAAAAAACATTTTCAAAAACTTTAATACATAAAGGAATTTACAAAAGAACGTAACAAATTACATTAGAAAACTTTAAAAAACGAACAATATATATATAACGGCAAATACTAGATAAATTAAAACAAATAAAAAATATAATGAAACTTACGAATCTTTATCGGGTGTTTTTGTAAAACGCAGAAGTTGTCGCTATCTCGCGTGACAAAATCGCGGGCGCCATTGGCGATAAGGCGCAGGAGGCGCATAACTAGCGCGGCAAACTTATGTTTATCTCTACGTGTGTATAAATTTTAATGCGTTTGCACCATTCTAAATATGATTTGACAAGTTGGGCCTTATTACACTTCGGGCCTTATTTACCTCAGGTACCTTATTTCACTTTCATTTATTTGCCACTAAGTTTGGTCAAAGATATGTAACTATTAAACATTAGCTCTTCCTTAATTTTTTGATTTTTGGACTCGCATGGGTGCTTTGCGGCAGCGACTATGGTGGATAACATCATTGAATTTTGACAGAATCTCAACATGGAAGCGCTCCCTCTTGACATTTCAGTTTTCTTTATTTTCTGACTCATTTTATTACTGTTTGACTTTGTTCTATTTTTTATTATACTCTCACAATCGCTTCAAATGTGAACTATTCAATGTCGGTTATCTTTTCATTATCTTATAATGTGTATTCTTGATTCATTTGTTAACAGCAAAAAAATATGGTGCACACAACCAGAAAAATTTAGTTGTAAGCGACCTAGCTGCATTATTCTAGTTATCTTTGAGTAATTATGTGTATGGTTGATATGACTTATGTACTTACATATGAAGCGGTAGCGTACATTTTTAGCGCGTAGTGAGTCGCGTTTCCCTGCACGCATTGCAACGTGTTATCGCGCGCATTATCTAGCATCGCTGATACAAAGACTGTTTACTGCAAATATAAGTGCATATAAATGCAAGTATATACATACGTGTCTAAGAGTGAAATTCACCACGTCGGTTAACTGTAACCTTCGGTGAAACTCTTCTTCATATTTGTCTAGTTGCCCCGCCCGACGTTGATGAAACTGGCCCTAAGTAAATACGCTGGCTGAGAAAGTTCGTTGTGTCCACTTTTTCATTTTCTATTTCCATAGCGATTTACTTTTATACTACATCACAACATGTTATTTAAGCCAACTGATGGTGCAGTTGCCATTAAATATTCGTAGTTGAAGTATCAAGAAATAGTTTTGGTTGGAGCAACCAGGTATCGTCACTGCTGTAATATAGTCACTCAAACAATTGCTCTGTGGTTGTAACAAACAGATAATTAGTTGTCTCAAACTTTTATAATATTAAATCTGGTTGGCACAATCAGATTTACGTATGAGCCAACCATACCGTTTTTTCCGTGTATTATTATAGTTTTTGCTTTCATCGAGCATGAATAATTCTAAACCGATTGCTGCCGTAAAGAAGATGATAAGTTGTATATCAGAAAATCCTGATAAAGAAAACGATAGATGTATCGGTTCGGTTAAGTCGTATAAATATCGACGAGATATCTATCGTTTAACCTTATAAAAACGTATACAAAGTAAAAGGCTTGCAAACGAGTTCAATTTATATCATTGATATACAACAGAAAACGAACCGATTAGCTGCTGTACAGAAATGATAAGCTGGATGTCGGAAAATTTTATAGTTATGAATTGTTTTCTATATGTACAATTATTGCCCGTCTGAATCAATCGTATATATACACGATTGATTCAGACGGGCAATAATTGTACATAAAGAAAACGATTCATAACTATAAAATTTGTATAGTTATTTCCTTATTCGGATCTAAAATGATAGAAACCGATTCGATTCAATTAATGTTTGTCTGTCTTCTAAATATAGAACGATAAAACCGATAAGATTAGATTGAAAATGATACAGACATAGCCGTTTTTAATAGTTTTCTATCGGAGATAGTTACCAGGGCAGCTAATCAGGGCAACGCGCCGCTCCTTCCCTGAGTGGAATTTCGGAGCAAACAACTAGAATACTCTGTGCTTGAGCGAATACGTGCGAGCGAACTCGAGAAATTATACTCGTTAGAATCGACGAAAATCGAGCCGGACTTAAGAACGCGATCAGATTGTGAACGCAACGGATCACATACACGCGTTGACTCTCAACCATCGGCGAATCGTTGGCCTCTGCAGGACTTGGCCAGGTGGACACTGGCGATCCGTTCTTCTCGCGCAAGTCTCCGATCAGTCGACTGTGTACGAGTTCGGTAAAATAGACGATACCACGGTGAATTTGGCAAAGACTATTTAAACAAACGGAACTTTGTGGTCGCCTTTATTTGCCTCTTCGAGTGTTCGCTTCTGTCGATATCCACAGACATCCTCGTGCTCTTCGCTTTCCATCTATTGCTACGCTTTGCCATTTCTTGCTCCCGCCTGTTATCCCTCCCGCTTTTTCTGAGTGATTCCGGCACTCCGTTCGGCGTGAAATCAACATCAGCGCGCGAACAAAATATTTGAATAATGCATCTCGGCATGTATGATTGAACGACTCGCTACTTATTTTTTTCGTTTCTAATAATGTTCGCGTTTTACTGATAGCATTGAATATATTATAAGTGCGACGTGCGAATATTGTACGCATTTTAACGTGTGTATGAACAACCTTCCTCTATATGTGAATTCTTTTTCTTTTTATCGAGTCAAGGCGAGACGGAATTCCGATGACTCCTCTTTTCCTTCCGCCGACAACACTATCGTAACACATTTCCACGTGTAAAAAAAACAAACGTCTCATATCTTAGAGTTTTCCTGGTGTACTTTAATGCTACAGATAATTCAGGATGCAAACTACCTTTTTTATCATAAATACGTTAATAACGCTTGTTCTGTAAATATCTTGCATTATTGTCACTGTTTCTGTGGGAATTTAACTATTTAATTAATATAAAATGAATCCAATTGATTTTAATTTTTAACGAGATCGATAATTGATTACGCATAATGCAAACTGTTTTTAATAATGTTACGTGCGAAACAAAATTTAACTCTCTTAAAATAGCCAAGAATGTTAAAAGAGAGATATTAATATTGATTAATTATCCGATTTCTGATGGGAGACGGTGTTCAGGCCGCGGTACGCAGGGCATAGAATTACACCTAGTGATAAGACCTTCCTCCTCCTTTAGGACACTAAGCCGAAGGAGTGGTGAGAAGCTCGCGCGGGGAGATTCTCGCCACTTGAGTATAAATAGGCGCGAAAAATCATAATTAGTTGAGTTATTTTCCTGTGCTCATAAACTAATCGACCGACAGTCTAATATATACACTAATACACTTTAACTTCAACAAATCTTTAAAACAAGATCTTAACTAAAATTGTAAACAAGAATTAAAATCATATCAATAAACCAGATTTTAAACAACAGTTGTAAACGTATTATCCCTGAATAAAGGTAATTTTAATTTTAATTCTCAAAATTAATTTTACTGTAATTTTCTTTAATTTCACATCCCTTAACTATCGCTGCCAAAGAGCGTCGCAACAGTAATTTCCTGATATTCTTGTCGCTGCCAAAGAGTGTGGCAACAAGAGATTTCCTTCCTTTACCTGTCGCTGCCAAAGAGTGTGGCAATAGGATTTCTTTTAATCCTCATTCATGCCCAGAAAAGGGGGCAAAAGATTCCAACTCAAAAAAATTAAATATCAGATTAAACAAACTATACAACTAAATCAAGATCCTTTTCCATTTTTATTCAAATTAAAGAAAATAGAAACTGAAATTCAAGATAATAAAACTCAAACCTTTATTCCGTATAAATTAATCCCTTTGGATTTAATAGTAGATTTTCCAAATTTTAATTTAATAAACAAATGTGACCCTCGTTTTGAAACATACAAAATTCGATATCTCTTCGGACTGGATTAATCACGCAACCTGGTCCAAATCCCGGGTAAATAACTTAAATGTTTTGACCCAAAAACGGACAAATAAACTTAACTTTGACAAACGTGACAATAATATAAAAATTAAATGGGTAGTGTAACCAATTATCTCACAGCGATAATTGAAAGGAAAATTACTCTAAAGATTATTATAACTATTAAATTACCTACTGGAATAATTAAGAATAGCTTTCAGTTATATTGAATAAAGATAAAGTTATCAATTTTAACTAATTATTAGCAGTTGCTTCAAGATCATTATGATTGTTTATTAAGACAAACATCTCTTTTTGAATATGCCACGTCAGGTTGTCCTAATGTTGACGATTATTGAGAGAGAATTGATTTTGCGACTATGTGACTTGTCCACTAAAGAGCTGCCCTTTCTTTTTTTGAATTTCTCTCTATAGTAACATCCTAGGAAATGATAACCAGTCTTATATACATAATATATAGTAACTTATGCAACTGACTATGTATTATTTTCAGACATAAATATTTAGTACAATTGATATATTGAGCATTTCAATAAGAAAATAATTTATCTCTAAAATAAATTAACGTGCACGGAAAAAAAGAGATGGTGCACACAACCAAAAAAATTTAGTAAGCAACCTAGCTGCATCATCCTAGTTATTTTTGAGCGGTAATTATGTGTATGGTTGATATGACTTATTTAATTTAATTTACTGGTTGACACAATCAGATTTGTGTGTGCCAACACCATACTGTTTTTTCCGTGTGCATATCAATATTTCTTTACACAATTCTTATCACAAATCTTATCACCAAATGTAAACTTCTCTTTTGCAGAATATAAAAAATTCATATAAAATAATCAATTAATCTCTATAAAACTATCAACTTCAAAAAGCAAGATTTTACCTTCAAAAGTATTAATATGTGTTTATAAATATAAATAATAAATACGTGTTTATTAATTTTCATTCTAAATTAAATTTTAGATCTTTGCTAACATTTGAAGCAAGAAGTTACAATTTCTACGAACATTTGAAAATGAGTACTTTGCAGCAGCAATCGATCTTAAGAGGTCAGCAGACAGGAAGAAATCAGAAAAAAGATTTAGTGCATGAATTATTCAGTCGTGCAGCAAAAGTCCATCCAAATCAAACCGCATTATATTACGAAGGTAAGGGATTTTGCTTCTCGATATAAAATAGAAGTCATATCGAGAAAGTGGTCTAGAATATGATTTTTGACAAAATTTAAATAATCAGTTGTATTAAATAATGCCTATGATAATGTAGACATTGGAGGGACAGAAAATCTATATCTAAACATTGTTGAAAACTCGATACAGATGAAGCCGGCCAGAAATACGTGCTGTCTTTTAAAGAATTGGATAACATCACCAATCAGTTGGCACGAGCTTTACAAAAGTACGAAAAGACTGAAACAACTTCTCAGTCATTAATAGCTGTCTGCATGAAACCGTCGCATCGGTTTCCAACTGTATTACTTGGTGTACTGAAAGCAGGAATGGCTTATCTACCTTTGGACGCAGAATTTCCGATGTCTAGAGTGAAACACATTCTCGAAGAAGCGCAACCATTAATAATGGTGGTCGAGGAAGGAGGTAAATGTCCTCTTTTACATCGTACAAGTGTTCCAAATAAATATCATAAAAAATTTAATTTATCATTATTCGATTTCTACATTTAATTTTATGTAATTATTTACCTTATTTTAGTTATTTACCTATTTAGTTATTTACCTATCTCTTATTCCAGTTTTATCTATTATGTAGTTTTACTGTTTTATCTAGAAGATAGAAGAATCAATTAAATAAAATGTGTCAATGTTTTACAATATTAATGTTTGTTAACTTCTAAAGATCAAACTTTAATAATATTTTTAATCCTAAATTATTAATCTTAGAATTCTATAATAGTTAATCCTAAATAAGTGATTTGTCGTAAGTTATAATATCCATAATGTGAATATAGAAAAGATAATTTGTTGCTCTAATCTAATTCACACACATGCGAAGCTATAATATTTTAAATATATAAATTTGAAAATACCACAATTTTTAGATTTATTTCTTTAATGAAAATATAAAATATTCAAAAATAATCAAGTTATATTATTTTCACTTTATTTAGTGTTAATGTAATAATTTCACATCATTGATTTTAATTATTTATATTGACTTCAATTTGTACGAGATTCACCAAAATTTTATACAAAATCTCATTATCTTATTATTTAAAGATATTTCAACTTCGTAGTAAATTAACTGCCATCAATCAAAACCGAACGTCTATTAAGCTGGTACAGCCATTTCAGCACAATCGAATGACTTATATAAAAATTAATTACAATGCTTTGCTAATTAATTGCTCTATTTCCGATTTTTTTACTCAAGCCGATTTATTCCACAACAATTAGGTTGAATTAGGTTAGTTTTTTGGGGGGCAGAACCTACTGCCTCCACGCATACACTTTCCACGCGAGACGAGTTACGCCATGAGTTTACAACTTTCTACGCGTGCTGTATATATTATATATACTATATATATTATATTTTTTATATGTCGTATATATCATATAGAATCAATTTTATTAGTCGATAAGTGCTCATAAAATTTTTTTTAATTTCCCGAAGTTAGGACCACGCGTACTTTATTTCTCACATCGAAACAACTTATGTGTAAAATTTTAGGTCGATCGGGAGCAGGGATCATTCGGAACTGTATCCAAAATAGCAATTAATTTTTTATAAATCGCATTTAATTGTGCTAAAATGGGCTGTGCCAGCTTAATGACCTCGAAATGATGCTATCAAACCTACGCGTTCGCCACTAATGAGCGTATAATATGTGATAAAGCAGATAAAGGATTTAATAATTGTGAGATATCTCGTAATAATTCTTTCTTACACACTTATGTAATTTCTCGCGCAGTTCTCGTGCATATATAGATCTATATAGATATTATGATGATTAGTTTTTACCAAGAAGATTAACAGCATTACTTGAAAGCGAAATGGTGGATTGTTTCAAAACAATTTGCAGAACGCGGATAGATTTTATTATTGGAAATAATTGAAAATAATAGATAATTGATATTTTCTCCGCTTCTATTTATTCCTTCAATATGAACAATTAACTAAAAATACGATTTAGCGGATTTATCAGTCTATGAGGGAGCTTTAGTCATGACGTATGAACAACTATTGGAGAAAGCTAAACAAGAACAAGAAGATGCATTACAAACCAAAGAGAGTTTGAATCAACTCGCTATGGTTCTTCATACTTCCGGAAGTATAGGAATTTCCAAAGGTAATAATACCATATTTTATTATTGATACTAATTATATAATACAACGTAAAAAATACAATTTAACGCGTGCATACTCGTTTTCATTCATCATAAATTGACGTTATTTGTTACTAAATGTCGTAACAGCATATTTTTACAACACCGTATTCATACGTGGCAAATAAGAACTGTACGTGTTTCTGATGTAAAAGGATATTAATCTTAGTTTAAATTATAGAAAAATATAAGACAAGAGTAGCAAATTGTGAATTTATAGTTTGTAAAAAAGCGAGAATCTGAAAGAGCATGATTGTTTGTAATATACACATTTATCTTCTTAAAGGTGTGCTTATATCGCATGCTACTCTGTTGAATCGTCTACAATGGCAATGGAGGGAACTTCCATTCGCTGATGATGAAAAACGATGTGTTTTTAAAACTTCCCTTACTTTCGTCGATAGTGTTCCCGAAATTTGGGGACCTCTTTTACAAAGCCGTACTCTAGTAATTGTCCCGAAAAGCGTGACTAAAGATCCGGAAAAGTTAGTACCGCTTTTAGAAGAACATCAGGTAAAACTCACTAATTTATCGTGCATAATTATAACAGTACAAAAGTATTTTAGGAGTCAAAAAACTTCGATAATTTATTACTGAAAGAAATTATTATAAGTAAAAAATAATCATAGATTTTATTTTAAGTAAATAATTATGGTAATTAAAAGTTTTAAAATTATTGTATAATAAAACCTATGTAACTTGTATTGTAAACGAACTCAATAAGTATATTTTGCGAATGTATTATGGAAACTAATATTATAAAAATTAAATCAATTAATTTCATTTAACTTTGTATCATGTTAAAAATTACTTAATATGTTGTACTTATGAGTTTATTATAAATAATATAATTAAAATTTTCTGATCTTCTTATGTTCAACACATTGCATAGAATATAGAGAATTTATATTTCTTATATATCATGTTTTACTGCGTATATTTATAAATATATTTTACTAGTGTAATATTAAACATTTCTACATTTCTTAGAGAAAGTATATTGTGCAATGTATACAAAACTAAGCTTTGACAAGTTGAGTTACCACATATCATTATGAGACTAGATTTACTATTTTTGTTTCTTTTAAAAAATTAATGGCATATAAAATATTTGGTGGCTATAATTTTAACATGATGCAATTAGTAAAAAAATGTACAACACAGTTCGAAAATGCACTGAATAAATACTGATCGAAAAGTTTTCGATAAAGCTAATTTAAAATTTCATGAAATCTTCTGCCATCTGTTGTCTAATGTAATGTGTAACTCAAACGAATCATGTACATGTGATATAACATAATTTATGACAACGAAAAAATTATCTATGTTACAGATACAACGCTTAGTCCTTGTGCCATCGTTGTTGCGTTCATTGCTCATGTATCTAAACTTGCGAGTAAGTATGTAAAGTTATATTCCACATGTAATTTATCGCAAGATAGGCGAACCTATTATTATTACGTAAATTTCTCGGAATTTTAATCGCGATTTTACACAATATTATACGAAAGGTTAAGAACAACGTGCTTTCCTGACCATTAAAATGAGTAACTTTCAATATCTCATAATGACGATAATAATTCATTATACATCGATGATAAGGCATAAGACGTGTGGACGTTTTTCCTTTAACACTCGCGAAGATCTTAAGCAGCCTCTTACTTTTAGCATTTCAACATTAGTTAAAAACGTTAGACACGCTTTATTCGTCACGCTTAAGCAAATTACAAAACGTACATGCGAATATATATTGAATAAATAAAAATCACGCATTCACAATTCAGTGATTTCCAGATAGGCGTGTCTCAATTGAGAAGTTTTTCCACAAATCAATATAAGTTGCGCTTGTAAATTACCCAACACCGATTACGAGCATTCGATTAAATGTTTAATTAGCGAAAATCATGCTGTCGCGGTATCTGTGTTAATATGGTATCTATCAATAAGGATAATTAAGGATAATTAAAATCATGCTTATTATCCTAAGCGGCTTAGAACATTTTTACATTATCGTTATCTTTACAATGTTATCGCAAATCGAGACACCTGAGACACGGTTATGATTTACACGATAAGAATGTACACCGCTTTGCAACACCTTGGATTAATATACGGTCTGTCGTTACTTTGCACAGGATAATGACAACGTTCTCGATCGCTTGAAACTCTGGGTCTGTTCCGGAGAAACTTTGTCGGTCGCATTGGCCAATCAATTTTTCACCACGTTTGACAACAAGGGCAAGATATTAGCTAATTTCTATGGTAGCACGGAAGTCATGGGTGACGTTACATATTACCTATTAAACAAACGGGAACAATTACAAGGGATGGAGAAAGTGCCAATCGGTAAAACTAATAAAATAAAGTTGAAAAAATAAATAATGTTATAAAAGTAAATAATAATGAAATAATTAATATAACAATATAACAAAGCATAAACAATATTTATTAATTAATTCTAAGCTAATAACTAAAAGTCTATTTCAGTGGATTACTGTTACTAATAAATAATAATCGCTAAACAACATTTACATGGCTCGCTGTGTCTTTGCAGGAAAGCCGATCGACAACTGCATAATTTATCTCGCGGACAAGAACTTGCGACTGATCCCCCAGGGAAAAGTCGGAGAGGTGATCGTGGCTGGAAGAAACCTTGCCGCGGGTTATATATGTGAACAAAACACAGATAAATTTTTAGATAATCCTTATGCCATTGATCCAGGTGAGAAAATAAAATAACACAACAAGAAGATCGAATTCTACGTGTTTCAAACTTGAAAAATTCATTGCGACCTACAAATTCTTCTATTCGTAATCTTGATTTCTCTTGCAAGCAAACGTTGCGTTTCTTTAGTGGAAAGAATTACGGTTTCGTTACGCATTTAAAAATGTACTAATATTTGCAGAATATCCAAAAATCTTCCGTACGGGTGATTACGCTAAAATTGTCAAAGAGTCGGTAATTTACGAAGGACGATCTGCAGATTCGCAGGTCAAGATTAGGGGTCACCGTGTCGATTTCACGGAAGTCGAAAAGGTGGTCGCCAGGGTACCCCAAATTGATAAAGTTGTGGTTCTCTGTCATAAACCCGGCAAACTGTCACAGGTAAATATATATGCGCGCAAAATAAAACGTAAAGATGTTGAAAAAAATTCACAAAAAACTATTCTTTTAAAACCTTCCCTAAATATCTTATAGAGCTAAATAAGCATATACGTATCAATTTTTCCAATCGCTTTAGATACAAAACCGACCATTAATATTTTTCGTTGTGCTCATCATTTTTATGTTAAGAAGAAATTAAAGTAATTTATCAATTAAATATCTATGCTTCATAAATCTAATAGCTTCCACCGAACAAACTATTCTACTATACAGTTTCATGAAATTTAAAACGTTTTATCGGCAAAGTTTTATTGTTACATTCTAAATGTCATACATTCTAAAGCATCGTCTCTAAATTATTATTATTATAAAGCTACTAAAGGCACGAATATTAAAAAAAATTAAAAAATGTGCGAATCGATTTTCTAACGTTAAATTAATTTATACAGGTATATTTCATATTTTCAGGCATTAATAGCGTTCGTTACCATTACGCATTCGTGCCAATGCACGACCCTATCCAGCTCGGAGATTGAAAATCTTCTTCAAAAGACATTACCGCCATATATGTTACCACAAATTTTTATTGTTGATCACATACCTCTTCTAACAAATGGGAAAACAGATCGACAGGAATTGCTAAGAAGATACGAATCATCTTGCTCTAATGATGGTATGTCAAACTAATGATGACTTATATCGTTCTGTCAAGTAAAATGATACGTACGTCGTAATATCTCTTTGAAATATTAAATAATATTTGAGATATTGAAATATTAATTATTTATTATACTTTAATTACATGTAACTGTCTTATATGGAAACATTTACGTATAAAAATAGATGTTTATAAGAAGACATCAGATTTTTTATTTGCTCTTTTCCACCAATCTGCATATAAAAAATTCGATGTCTATTTATAAGCTACAAGACTATGTGAAACTATGTGAAACGAGTGACTAATCTGTAATAAGAAAACCGGTTATGAATATGTATTTCTTTCCTTTTATTTCAATTTCACATACATAGTTTCACACATATAGTTTTAACATACATAGTTTCATACATAGTTTTAACATACATAGTTTCATACATAGTTTTATACATGATACCACATGAGATCAGAACAGTCTTTCCAATCTTGTCTACGATATAAGTAAATTAAGTAGCAAATGTAAGATCGAAAGGAATTTATTTTCTTTCATATCTGTTTCTTATTGAGTAATCAATTTGACAATTTCTTATTGAGTTCTTATTAAATCCTGTGTATTATTTTAACAACAATTGCTCTTGCACTAAAATTAAAAAAATGTCCTTTATTAAAAAGAAATTAAAAAAATTTCAAATTAAGCTCAGTTTTCAAATTGTAATCTTTACTTTTCAAAAATTAATAATCCAAATGTAAATAAGAATAAATTATGATCCAATTTCTTTTAATTATCAATAAATTAAAGAAAGATTAATTCATATTTTAACTCAAAAGATCTATGTTTTACTGACAAAAATAAAAAATTTTGTTTTATAGAAGACCACGTTGCTATGAATTGCGATTACAGCGGAGTGCCAAGTCAAGATCTTGCAAAAGCTCGTATCCTCTTTCCGACCATCGCATCCATAACCGGGACGTAGTAGTCGCACACCGGTAATGCTAAACGCGAATTTCTACGAAATTGGTGGAAATTCCTTGAATTCCATTTACACCGTGACCAAGTTAAGAGATCAAGGTTATCAGATCGGTATCACGGATTTTATCACAGCGAAAAATTTAGCCGAAGTATTAGACCGGATGAAGTTGATATTATCCGACGAGGAACCTTTGAAAGAAGCAATTGACCAAAATTCGTACGTCTTTGAATCATTAAACGAATGCCATAAGGAGGACGCAATCGAGTAAGTGTTGTGCAAAATTAAATATACACTGTTGGAAAATTTGTGTTAAATATAACATAAATCACATGTCCCAAACGGTCCACTCAAATTTTTGTGTTAATTTAACATAATATGGATGTGTTAAATAGTAACACCGATATAAGGAAATGTAAGTCTGATCGTAATTGAGGTTAATTATGTGTACAATTAACATAACTTTTATGTTGAAGTTAAGATTGTAAGATAAATCAACACTCTCTTTTTCTGTAAATTTTTATTCCCACTTCTGTTATAGAGTAAAATCAACATTCTTTTTCTGTAAATTTTAACACATTCAATAAATATGTTCAAATTGTGTTACTTTAACATATTTTTTAAATTATTTTAATAATTTTACATTTTAAATTTGTTAAGTTCAATTAACATAGCAGGCATATGTTAAATCTACACATGTGTTGATTATTTTACACAAAAATTTTAATAAGGACCTTTTTTTAACAAAACTACAAAAATTTTCCAACAGTGTACGTGCGAAAGTAGGATGAACATTTATTTAAATTTGCAGAATAATCATGAAGAGCTTTTGTTTAAAACCCGAGTTGGAGCAGTACTTAATGCTGGACATAACGAGAGCCGATTGTCTGGAATTAGTGGAGGCTATGTGGGCTCCTCTTGTAGAGAAGAACTTCAGTTTCGTAATAAAATCGGCGCAAAGTGGCAAAACAATCGGAGTTACTTTCAACTTTGATCTTTGGGATAAACCTGAACTGATACTGAAATCTGAGTTAATGATTGTTTTTGATTTCATCGAATATCTGGAGGGACCGATCAGAGATTACAAATTACCAAAGGGTAAAGGCAAGATTATCCATAGTTTCATGATGGGGACGAGCAGCGATTTGAATCCCAAGGAAAATGTACTTGTAATAAGACAAATGGAAGATACTGTTTGCAAACTTACCAAACGAGAAGAATACATCGGAATTTTTGCCACAAACACTAACCCACTGACACAGGTAAACGATAAACCTAATTTTTTAATAACTTAGTTAATATACAGAAACTTATTATACAAATACATGATTTTGCAAAATTCTTGACTTATATTTTTTAAACTTTATGTGCAGCAACTTGCTACGGACGTATACGGTTATGAAACAATGCTGGTATACCAGATGAACAGATACGAGACACTCGATGGAACTAAACCTTTCGACAAATTTCCTAATGACCAAGTGGCAATTTGCTCTTTGAAGATGATCTAGAACTAGAATGATTTTGTAGATATATCCAGTGTAATAACAGTAAATTGTGTGAAAAGAAAGTATTATTACCGAATAGTGTAAACATTAACTGCGATCTTTCATCGATGCATCTGTGATTAATAATCAATAACGACAAACCTATTTTTCACATCGCATTATTATTTTCTATAAATATCAGTGACAATATAATGCACGATACAGTAATTAAACGATCATCTACAATTCTACATTACTTGTCAAATGTAATAATTATTGTTTCTTTGTCGGTTCTAATTCTTTTTATAAGCTAGAAAACTTTTGTAAATCTTTACTTTAGCCTAAGAATCTATTTTAACTATTAATTGATACTTACATATAAAAATATGATATAATTTTCGAAGATTGTAGCTACAGAAAATTTTTCAAAATTAATAATTGCATGTTATAACGCGGCTAAATTTCAATAAAAGTATTTTGATTAAAATACAATATAAATATTTATAGCAGATTTATTAAAAATATTTTTTGGCCTGGCTTTTAAAGTATTACATAGTCACATATTGTTAATATTAATACATTATGGTAATTATATATCTTCTAAGTAAAGAGTATTAAGCGAAAAGTATTTTAAGTAAAAGGTATTATAAAAGAAGCAATTACTATATATAGGTATAATCATAGTAATGTAAACATGATGAATTATAGTCATTCATCTTACTTTGCATAAGGCATAATAAATATGTACATGAAATGATATTTTGACGATTAATGGATAGAAATAAAGTGATGTAATAATAATCTGTACATATATGTGCGATAATCGTGAGTAACAATTGTAATATGTATAGCTACGAATGTTGAAATAATTTGCAATTGCTATCGCGTTTCAAAGCTACCATTGCATAGTCAAACGCTTGAACGGCAAGGATTGTTACACAAATATTTGATTATTTACTGATTATCTCAATTGTAATATGATATAAGCGCATATAAAAATCTCGTGCAACAATTATTTGTACAAATTTGTCGGATCGTTCCTAGGCCGTAATAAGATTAAATATGAAAAATCGGTCATCGATTAATATTCCAAAATTGTTATGGACAAATGTAACATTTTATTTTTAAGCGAAACAATATAAGCAATAAAAATGAAGCAATAAAAGATTTAATTATTCAACTGTCATGTTTAATTTTTGTCATTCGGGATTTTCTGTTATTATTTATTTATAACAATCGCGAATGATTCAATATAAATCCTTCGACCAATGATCAGTTATGTGTTAAATATTAAAGTTTATATATTAATAATATATTATTATTAATACACATTATTATTATTAATACATTAATAATTACATTATATTACTCGATAGAACTATTTTAATATTTATTTTTTACAGATAAATCATGCAACTGGTAGGCAGTTAACATTAGTATTTAATTAATTTTGAGGGAATAGGTATAATTTCTCTGATAAACAATCTCTTTTGAGTGGATCTATTTCAAGCTAAAATATCTAGGCATCAATTATTTCTCATCAATCTAAGAAAAATGGAGCGTTGAGCCGTAACAAGGTGTTGGTGTTCATACATTCTATACTTTAAGTAAAGAAGTAACGAATTATAATGTACATACATATACATATATTCCAACTTAATAGACTGCGCGCTGCAAATTTGTCGGACTTGAAACACAGCTATCTTGGAACATTAATACCCTTCCCTCCCCCGGAATTAAAATGACGCGATTTAATTGTTTAAAAAACTGTAAAGAATTTATTGCGAAAAATATTACCTCAGCCAGGATTCGAACCTGGAACCTCCCTCATTCCGTGAAGGGCATCGTACCAATTCGACTACCGAAGCATGTGGTAATATTTATCGCAATAACCGGTTATTAATAATAAACTTGAAGAATCCTGTAGGCGCGATAGGCGAGAGGTCGGTCGGTTACTGCGCGTGTCAAGCGTTGGTCCGCGAACGTCGCGCGCATGTGCCATCGAGCCGCCAATGCGTCTCGAGGTGGAACGAGAATTTAGCGACAAAGGGAGTTTTGCGACATGAAAAGTGTCACGAAAATTTGACCAACAGGCGTACAAAGTGAAACTTCTTTTGGATCGGTAAGTAAGTTCGATTTTGCGACTCGAAATCGCGAAAATTCGATCGGGCGTACGGCACTGGCGAGACGGATATAGTGAGAACTGCGTGTAACACTACCCGAGTCAAAAAATAGACCCTCCGTAACGCCCGACATCGCGATCGCACACGTGTGCGACTCTCCTTGAACGGAATGAACGGAGGGTCACATAATAAGCATTTGTCTATGTTGCCGAGCCTCCGTTCACTTCTCAAATGGCAGTTTTTACCCATTTAACGTCTACGGAGGTTACGCGGAGTCTGGCGACTCTCCGTTCACCCTCCCTACAATTCGCAGATTCGACGTCGCATGGCTGGATAAAACCTCGAAATACCCTCCCTAGACTCTCAGCACGTTTTTACTAAACCTCGATAGAGCCTCCGTACACCTCTATTCCCGTAAGCCTCCGTGTACACAGAGAGAACGGTTTCTTTGGATTTAATAAATTTTATTAGATTCAAACAAATTTATCTTTTGGAATAGTCCAAACAAACAAATTTTTGATTCAACAAATACGATTGTTTGATTTTCAAAGAATATATATCTTTGTCTTAAATAAAAAAATTGTTTGAAACGAAAAACATATTCTCTATCGCTTTAATAATACTATTGTTTCATTTAAATATCAATGCTTTATAAAAAATGTCTTAAACATTTATTTATTATTTATTTATTTATATATGATATATGTGGTAGTCGGTTGACTGCTACATATATAAATAAATAAATAATAAATAATTGTCATATCTCCATCACTCGAGTGACCGGTGTGATGGATTCCAATGATGTGTACAACTGCGAGTGATAGACGCTTTCGCCGTGGGGTCTTATATACGATTTCTGGTCGAATTTTACTTACGAGTTTAGCAGCCGCCTAGCGGTGAAAACGCTTATTACATTTATGGTAACCAAATAATATATTATTTGTTTGGGAGATATTGCTTCAAAGAATAGTGTCTTTTCCGTTAAATAATAGAGTTTTCTTGGATTAAACACAAAAATTTTCATTCAAAAACATATTATTTCGTCTAAGCATATGTTGTTTCACTGAAAGAATTTCAATCAAACAAATAGGATTACTAAATCCAAAGAAACCGTTCTCTCTGTGTACCCTCTGTAGAACCTATTCTCGGAGGTCACGAGAACCCTTCTCAGACCTAACATTTTGTAGATATTAATCTCCCAGGTAGCAAGATGACGTTTAAAGACGTCGTCATTTGACATCATTCTGCTACATGGGTATCCTCACCTCGTGTCTGCGATATAGATATAAAAGGCTCGAATAATCGCGTACTAATAATTATAATTATAATCGCGTACTAATAATTATAATTATAATCGCGTACTAATAATTATAATTATAATTATTAGTACGCGATTATTCGAGCCTTTTATATCTATATTACAGCCACGAGGTGAGGATACCCAGGTAGCAGAGTGATGTCAAATGACGACGTCTTTAAACGTCATCTTGCTACCTGGGAGATTAATATCTACAAAATGTTAGGGTCTAAGAAGGGTTCTCGGTGACCTCCGAGAATAGGTTCTACAGAGGGTACACGGAGGCTTACGGGAATAGAGTGTACGGAGGCTCTATCGAAGTTTTAGAAAAATGTATTTTGAAGGTTCTACAGAGGGTACACGGAGGCTTACGGGAATAGATGCCTACGTTGAATTGTAGGGAGGGTGAACGGAGAGCACACATGAAACGCATACGGAGAGTCTGCGGAGTGAGCGCGGAACATTAGGACGCGTACGGAGAGTCTGCGGAGTGAGCGCGGAACATTAGGATGCCTACGGAGGGTACGTGAAGTCATCGCACAAGCCATGAATTGTAACGAGAGTAAATGGAGGTTCGATCATAGTCAGAGGAAGTTTGAGAAGGGTCTCAGGAGTGGTTTTTTCATGACAAAACCTGAAAGTAGAGTCCAAATAGGTTATAAGCAGGGTGCGGCATATGCTCTTTCAAAGGATTTCGAGTGAACGCAGGGTATTCGGAGGGTTAAATTTTGACTCGGGCGCTGCATTTTCGAGTTGCGGGCGGCTTGGAGTGACTAATTCCGTTGTATTGTTTTTGTATTAATTTCAGAAAAGTTATGGCAAAGTCTTGCCTTCAGAAGTTTCACTTCTAACGCGCGTAGCGAACACGCGTTTATTTTTATTTTATGTGCTATGTAATATTCACAAAAATGTACCGCGTAATTCGAGTAGATGCTTATAACGGCGGCATATTTTACTATATTACGAACAATTTATAAATAATGCATGTTGATATACTTCAGAGGACGAATTTATATATTAAAATATAAAAAATATATATATGATCATATAAATTATGTTTATTAATTCTGATTCAAATAAATATTTGTCTGTTACTTATACACCAAGAACATGTCTTAATACATTTGTAAATAATTTACTTTACAAAAATATTATTTTAATTTTTTTTGTAAAATATTAGACAGTTCACAATTTATATCAACCTGCCGATCTTAAAATTTCTTACAAATTCCGTAACGAATTTCCGCATTACTATCATACAATAAAATTACCTACTTATGTACGATAATAAAGTAATTAAATGAGTTCTTTTTAAAAAAAGAATATATTAACCATTATGATTCATCATTCTTCAACTCTTGCAAAATCTATATCTAAGATATGCATTACCACGTAATATATAAAAAATATTAAATAATCAATTCAGTGGTCTGAAAGTCTAAACATATTATACAATACAATTATTCATTTGACTGGGAGAATACTTGTATTTTAAATCATGATCATAAGTATCAAAAGAGACTATATAGTCTCTGAAATGATACATATCAAAGAGCAATCTAACGGAATTATCTCTAACAATGAAATTGTACTATTGACGAAGTCTATTTTGACATTCTGAAGGAGTTTTCTACCATTCGATAGTTATAAACAATAAATGTGTTTCAAGTCTAACAAATTTATTCGGCGCGCAGTCAAGGTTGGGAGATATGCAAAATAGAAATAAAAATAAAACTTTTGCAATCGCGCGGCTTGACCGTCAAAAATCGCGCCATTGACACTCTACCTTTAGAATACTACAGAAGAATACAAGTTTATTGCCACGGTCGCCGCCGTTTTTCACCTCTTATGTAAGTTTTATTAGTTATTCTCGCACAAGATTAATAGAATCTCAATGTTATTATTAGGTACTGGAGGCAAATAAGGCCTACCTTATTTAAAAATGAAATATTTTAGTTGATTAATAAATTATAATAAAAAGGCCTTGTAGGTATTAAACTTTATTTTATTCTAAATAAAAAAAACATACATAAATCGATAATTCTTTCTCAAATAAACATTTTATCGACAACTTTAAAAAAAGTCTACTTTGGGCTTTATTAAAATATGGTAGTATAATAAGGCCCGAACCTTAAAAAAACATTTTCAAAAACTTTAATACATAAAGGAATTTACAAAATGACGTAACAAATTACATTTAGAAAACTTTAAAAAACGAACAATATATATATAACGGCAAATACTAGATAAATTAAAACAATTAAAAAATATAATGAAACTTACGAATCTTTATCGGGTGTTTTTGTAAAACGCAGAAGTTGTCGCTATCTCGCGTGACAATCGCGGCGCCATTGGCGATAAGGCAGGAGGCGCATAGCTAACGCGGCAAACTTATGTTTATTCTCTACGTGTGTATAAAATTTTAATGCGTTTGCACCATTCTAAATATGAATTTGACAAGTTAGGCCTTATTACATTCCGGGCCTTATTTACCTCAGGTACCTTATTTCACTTTCATTTATTTGCCACTAAGTTTTGGTCAAAGATATGTAACTATTGAACATTAGCTCTTCCTTAATTTTTGGACTCGCATGGGTGCTTTGCGGCAGCGACTATGGTGGATACATCATTGAATTTTGACAGAATCTCAACACGGTTAATTTCATTATTATGGATTAGCGATGAATTTACTTTCTAAATCTAAATCAGTGGAAAGTCACTGAAGTGGCATACTTTAGACTGATATCAGTAAATAGTCGCTGACGCATCAGTCACTAGGAGTGGGCATACTTTAGACTGACTGATGCGTCACTATTTGTGACTATTTACTGATGTATCATGTCTAAAGTATGCCACTCCAGTGATTTTCCACTGTTTCAGATTTAGAGAGTATGTTCGTATTTACAATAACAACTAAGATGTGATAGCGATTTACTTTTATACATCACAACATGTTATTTAAGCCAACCAAATGGTGCAGTTGCCATTAAAATATTTGTAGTTGAAGTATCAAGAAATAGTTTGATTGGAGCAACCAAGTATCGTCACTGCTGCAATATAGTCACTCAACAATTGCTCTGTGGTTGCAGCAAACAGATAATTAGTTGTTCCATACTTTTATAATATTAAATCTAGTTGGCACAATCAGATTTACGTATGAGCCAACCATACCGTTTTTTCCGTGTATTATTATAGCTTTTGCTTTAGTCAAGCATGAATAATTCTTTATTGCTAAATAATCTTATTTTAATCAAAATCTTTATTTTTAATAAAAATTTGAACGATTAAAATTTAAGCTAAAATTATTTGAATCTTGAAGTTATTAAGGCCATTGCACGTAACAAAGTTTTAGTCATAATCCTAAAGCCGTAAGAAAATAGACCAATCACAGTCGATTATTCTCCTTGAGCTCGAAGAAACTAAAACTTTGTTACGTGCAATGGCCTTTAGAGAAAACGCGCTTGAATAATTAGCGCTCGCGTTAACAAATTTCGACATTGCCACGAATCGTAGCACTTACGTTATAATCGATTCTGATCATTATAATCGATTTGATCCATTACTATACAGAATATTAAGAAATACGCTTAAGACTTGGAGATATTATAATACTCTTCAAATTAAATTTAAAAAATCAATTTAAATCGAAAAATTATGACTGAAATTAAGAAAATTATTTTCAGTTTACCAAAATCACCAAAAATTACTCAATGTTAGCATTATTATCATTAGGATATTCACAGGATAACAATAAGTTTAGTCATTTAGTAATTTAGTCGTCAAGACTAAAATTAGATTATTAATTTAAAATCTCGTTTTAAAATATGTTAGGAGTAACTAATTGTAAACGATTTTGACTTAAATAATATCTATTTTCGTCGAGCATTTTCGTCTCTTATCTGTATATTGTCGTGCTAGCCGCGTAATTCTCTTCAGCTTGACACGTTCGCGAAGCGTGACATGTGCGGTCGCGGAAACATCACCTTGATAACCGCCGATAGAAAACAATAAAAAATTTCTTATCGTTTTTAAACATGGTTAGTAAATCGTTTATTTACGATACTCTATCAGAAATTCACGTTACAAAATACTTGAGATCCTATTATAAATGTCTTATCAGTTGCACATCAGTTTCTATCGTTTTTTAATATGATTAGTGAATCATTTATTTACATAAATCTAAATCTAGCTAAGAGGAAAAAGGAAGAGGGAAAGGAAAAGGAAAAGAAATATGTGTAATTCACACCGAATTTAGGAAATGCTTAGGTAATTTGCATCTGATAACTAATGGAATTTCCTTTGTGTTATAGTTTCCGGTGTTACTAATGAGAGGATTATCGTGCTCTGGTTTAAAAATTTAGTGATTATATCATAACTTTATTTATATATTCTATTTGAGCTTGGATATGCAGTTCAGAGGTACGCGTTCTAGGAGATTTAAAATGATGCGAAGGAATTATTCTGCATAACTTGTATTCGTTTAATATGCGTTTTATGTGCCGCCCAGACCGGAGCTGCCTAAAGTAAAACAGTTCTAGCAGTCTTATACAATAATAATTTATAATCTAACTTAAGATCGCTCTTTCCATTAATGAGAGGGTATAGTTTTCTGAGAGCACCCTGAGTTTTGCAAATTCTGTCATCTATGGCTGGTTTCCATTTTCATCCAGCGTCAATGTTGACACCCGAGATATTTACTTTACTAGCCCAAGGAACTCTCAAATTTGACATCCTGATTGATGGAGGTTTAGGAATATTTTACGAGTAATAATTATTGCCTCAGATTTCTCATTGTTGATGGTTCCAATCCTGAAAGAATGTACGATGGCATCAACATGTCTCTGCAATCTAAGGACAAGCAATGCCGGGCTCCAGGAAGAAGTGTACACAGCAGTGTCGTCAGCATAGATTGCGAGCTCTGTTTTAGGGCCCAATATAGAGCCCTGAAGGACTCCAGATATAGCTTTATAACAGATGAAATTTCACCCCTCAAAATTAACTGTGAAATTGCGATCCTTTATCTTTTGGATTGTATGCAAAAGTGTTATTACCAAGATCGAACGGTGGCGCAGGTGTTTTGTTTCTCTGACAGTAACCTCCACAGCCCCCCGATGCTATTATCACTAATTTTAGCTTTTTTCAAACGCTCAGACCATTTGTTATTTTTAGCTTCACTTAATTTATTTTAAATGCTATTATTGAGTGTATTACGATAATGCTTATATTTATCTGAACCAGAATGCTGGTATTTTCTTCGATAGTAATTGCGAAGTTTAATAAGCTTATCTATTTCTGAAGCTATAACAGAATCTGAAGTTACATGGTTCAAGTTAAAATTTTGCAACTCGGTAGACTTTCTCATAGGCCCCACAGAGAAATTGTTGTAGTTCATGAATACAGAAGCAATCATTTCGTGACTATATCTTATCCTCCACCTGCTCGTAGCTAGTTTAAAATCGACCCAATTGACTTCATGCGACTGATTAATTTTTCTCTTAATTTGCGATTTTTCTAGAATTAAAAGAACGAGAAGGTGATTAGAAGATAGTTCATTTGCAGTTACGCACGTAAAATCATAATTCATATTTTTAGCCAATCTATGTTGGAAGGACGTCTACGAGGCACTTTATGCGAGTAAGTTGAGCTGTGCATAATGTTTAAGTTATTCTTATTTGAATAATTAAGCAGTTGATGCCTCTACTATCATTGTAGAAATTATTCCAACTACGGTGCTTGGCATTAAAATCACCGCCAATTAAAATCTTATCATACGATAAATCTTTAAATATTGCATCAAATTTATCAAAGTCAAATTATCAAATCTAACGCTAGGAGAAATATAAGTGACCCCCAAAGTCAGATCAAGCCGATAGCAGCTTTATTAATAACATTTCACATCCATCAATATCCGAGATAGGAAGGGTATGATAAAGTAAGGTTTGCTAATGATAATGCCAAGCCTCCCGCTTTAACACGTGGCGCATCCGAACGAATGATGTCAAAACCAGAAAAATTCAATTTAGAATTAGGATGCAGCCACACGTTTCAGTAATTAGGGCCAATATTGTTAGAGCATTAAAATGATTTAGATCTAATTCTTTATTATTTATGCTGGTGGCATTCTACAAGCATATCCTTAATGGAGAGAAGGAAGGAATCATTTTTAGTTAATAAGATCAGCTGCCTCAAAAACATCTACAGGTTACTGAGTCCATATGTGCAAGTGGCTAATTTGTTATTGAGCTCTCGTATAGCATTGAGCATTGATTTATATTTACAAGCTGGCTCAGCTTCTTGATTTCAAAAATCAAACCGTTAAAATCTGCTATGTCGCCAGTGTGCGCAAAGTCGTTTAGATGTTGTTTTGATCGTTAGAATTTTTCAAGGCTCAGCATATGTTTTGGAGATGAATAATAAACATGTTTGTTGTTGGGGCAGCCGATCTATCTGACAAAGGAAAGTCATACCCGGTAAAATTAAATTTGAAGATTTATACTGTGTAGAAGGAATTTGTTAGATTTAGCATGCAAGTTTTTATTTAGCTCACGCAAGTCATAAGCCAGACCAGACGAGCGTGTTGCGGTCGTTCGTTTTCTAAAAATTTTAAATATGATTGACATTTCGAGTAACTCCCCCGCGGAGTGCTCCCCCAAGCAGTTGCAACATTTAGCCGGGGAATTTGAGTCTTTTTACAATCCGATGTGAGATGATTCTCAGCACATTTAACACATCTGGGTTTCTTAAAGCAGTTAGTGGAGTGTGGCCAAACGCTTGGCATCGGTAGCATTGCAAATAATTTTACGATAAAAATTTGCCTATAAATTCTTAAATAAAATAAGTATCGAATCTTTCTAATTTGTGTGATGTGAGAGAGAATTTGGCACTCAGATTCTTTATAAGTAGCGTAAATGCTATTTTCATGTTGTGAGTGGAACGCACGACTTAATTTCAATTCCTAGTTCTTAATTCGTTAGAGACATGTCTAATTTAACTGCAGTAAATTCGGTATCTTGGTAGGCCTTTCAAGGTGACTGTAATGTCTTACCCTGGAAGAGAAACAAGGAAAAGCGTACGTTTGTCAATAGCAAATTTTTTAAAACCGATGATTCTTCTAAGTTAAAAAATTGGAATCTTTATTGGGATACCAAGAAAATTGAGATGAAAGTTTTCTCCAATACTTTGTTTTAATTGATTTGAGAACTCAGCATAATTATTTTAGAAGCAAAATAGATTGGAGGTGGTTTTCTATCGTCTTATAGCCGTTCGTTTTTGCTACCGATTCCGCGTCGCGGCTTTTGCTTCGCAGAAGTCTACTTTAATTATGACTGGATGAATTTTAATACGAGAAGCGCTTTCCATCATGCGCGGCCTAGCGGCATGTCGCGAACTAATCGCCGATTGATGCGGATTAATTTATATCATTGATATACGATAGAAACGAAACCGATTTGCTGCCGTAAAGCAGATCACAACAAAAATTACCTTTTTAAAAAAAGGTTTAAAAAAAAAGGCGTTAAGTACGTGAGCGCGCAGCTGTTAGCATCGAGAAAGTGGTTATATCAAAAATGGAAGTATCTGTGTATCTCAAAAAATTAAAGTATCTGTGTATATCTCAAAAAATCGAAGTATCTGTGTATACTAAAAAAAACTGATGAGGTATTTTTATACTTCTAAAAAACCGATGTGGTATGTTTGTATTTTCACAAAATAAATGATATCTATAAATTGCGTTAATTATAATCCTCAAAAAATCGAAGTATCTGTGTATTTCACAAAAATAAATGATATCTATAAATTGCGTTAATTATAATCTCAAAAAATCGAAGTATCTGTGTATACCTAAAAAAAACTGATGAGATATTTTTATACTTCTAAAAAACCGATGTGGTATGTTTGTATTTTCACAAAAATAATGATATCTATAAATTGCGTTAATTATAAAATGAATATATATTCTTCGGAAAATAACTGTTGTATTATTTTAAAAAATATCTTTGTATTTAAGTGTCTTCTTACACAAGTCATAATAGCTTCATTTTTCCTTACAGCCATTATAATATAACCAAATTCCGTTACCTAACTCAACCCAAGTGATATGTATCTTTTTAAATAAATGTTTTTCTTGATTGATCTTTAAATAAATCTTTAAATTGCGTTAATCAGAAAGAGAAGATACAATTACAAAATTTTTAATCCAACACAGGAATACAAGGTATTTAAATGCAAAGATGTTAATCGCAAAGATTAAAAACTGTTAAAGAAGTAACAATAAAAAATGCAAATATTTTATTGAAATAAAAAAAAATTTCGTACAAATACTTAACGCTGCTTTTTTACTCCAGTCACAACAAAATTACCTTCTTTAAAAAAAGGTAAAAAAAGGCGCCAAGTACACGCGCAGCATGTTAGCTCGAAGAAAGTGGTTATGGAGTAAAAAAGCAGCGTTAAGTATTTGTACGAAATTTTTTTTTATTTCAATAAAATATTTGCATTTTTTATTGTTACTTCTTTAACAGTTTTTAATCTTTGCGATTAACATCTTTGCATTTAAATACCTTGTATTCCTGTGTTGGATTAAAAATTTTGTAATTGTATCTTCTCTTTCTGATTAACGCAATTTAAAGATTTATTTAAAGATCAATCAAGAAAACATTTATTTAAAAAGATACATATCACTTGGGTTGAGTTAGGTAACGGAATTTGGTTATATTATAATGGCTGTAAGGAAAAATGAAGCTATTATGACTTGTGTAAGAAGACACTTAAATACAAGATATTTTTTAAAAGTAATACAACAGTTATTTTCCGAAGAATATATATTCATTTTATAATTAACGCAATTTATAGATATCATTTATTTTTGTGAAAATACAAACATACCACATCGGTTTTTTAGAAGTATAAAAATATCTCATCAGTTTTTTTTAGGTATACACAGATACTTCGATTTTTTGAGATTATAATTAACGCAATTTTATAGATATCATTTATTTTTGTGAAATACACAGATACTTCGATTTTTTGAGATTATAATTAACGCAATTTATAGATATCATTTATTTTTGTGAAAATACAAACATACCACATCGGTTTTTTTAGAAGTATAAAAATACCTCATCAGTTTTTTTTTAGGTATACACAGATACTTCGATTTTTGAGATATACAAGATACTTTAATTTTTTGAGATACACAGATACTTCAATTTTTTGAGATACACAGATACTTCGATTTTTTTATATAACCACTTTCTTCGAGCTAACATGCTGCGCGCCACATACTTAACGCCTTTTTTTTACCTTTTTTTAAAAAGGTAATTTTGTTGTGATATATTTCTTTTTGTAGTATTAGGGATCATATAAGCATTAAACAGTACATGTTTATAACATATATATTTTGCGACATAGAATACAAATACAACTCAGCGTAATCAAACAATATACTTGATTTTATATACACATACATACACGCACAAAAGAGAGAAAGAGACACACACACACACACACACACACGCATGCACGTAAAAATGACTTTAGTAGTATTTATTTGTATTAAAATAAAAATCCCACCACCACCCCCATCGTCTTTGTAATTATAATTAAAAATATGAAAACGATGGTCTATTTTATTATAATAAAAATCCCACCACCACCCCCATCGTCTTTTGTAATTACAACTTAACAATATGAAAACGATGGTCTATTTTATTATAATAAAATGAAAATTCCACCACCACCCCCATCGTCTCAAGAACTAAACGCCAATACGATCCGCGCTTAATGTAAGTAGCCTAACTAATTGATATTTCTATATAAATTAATATGCATTCCGCATATGTATTTTTCCAAATTATCGTAGCTGTGCGGCAAGCTTGGTTTGCCAAACTTAAAACAGCTTAATTTTGAAAAATACATATGCAGAATGCATATGTTCTACATAGAGATATCAATTATTAGGCTACTTACATGAAGCGCGGACCGTATTGGCGTATAGTTTTTAAAATTTGATGGTCTATTTTATTATAATAAAATAAAAATCCCATCACCACCCCCATCGTCTTTTGTACAATTATCAAAACGATGGTCTATTTTATATGTTGTTTGCTCCACAATATGACTGAAAATAATGAAATAGATAATAGTATTAATCAGACATTGTAAAAATACAAATAAATATACTTAAATATAAAGAAATATTAAATACAAATAAATATCTTTTAAAACACTTGACTGCTACTAAACTGAATTGGCGTTGCTAAACCGAATATGTTAATTTCCCTAATTTCTTATAATCTAAACAACATAATAAAAATCGCCGAAATTCTATGCTACTTACATTCTATGCTTAAATCTAATTTTTTATACACACACACACACACGCAGGAGAGAGAGAGAGAGACACACACACACACACACACGACATGCAAGAGATTAACACATCGGTTTAGCAACACTAATTAAGTTTAAACTAACAATTTTAATAACTAACTACTTACAATATTTATTTGTATTAAAATATTTTCTTACTAATTATTTAAATATTTATTTGTATAATACGATCTGTTTAATATTATTATAATCTTCATTTTTCCAATAATACCTTTATTGTGATTCGAAAATCTTATAAACTTGTTTGCAATGAATGAGATATATTTTACAAGAAATAGCCCACCAACCCAATCGTTATTTTATTTTGCTTATAATATATATATATATATATATATATATATATATATATATATATATATATGTATGTGTAGGCGGCAGTGTGATCTAGTGGTAGAGCTGCCAGACTCGTAATCTGAGGAACCAGGTTCGAGTCCACTAGAGCCATGTAAACATGGAAAGTTTTTTCCGAAAGCTGCGCCCTCCGTGCAAAATAGGCTCTTGTGCGGAGCAAACGGGGCTCCGTCTTTCGGAAAGAGACATTAAGCCGTTGGTCCAAAGGGTTAAGTGAGAGGAGAAGGGTAATATTGGAATAGAGGGTTGGGAACGTCCCTACAAAACGCCTTGCAACCCTGCGGGGAGTCAAAATATTAATAAAAAATAGAGAACTTTTCAACTCACAAGTTTATTTCATTTTATCTGCGCACAAAAATAATCCCAAACTTTTTGAGACATTCTGTATTGTGTATTTTGAAATTGTGTATTTTGAAAAAGGTAATTTTGTACTGATATGCATTTTGTAGTGTTACGTATCTTATAAAGAGTATATCTTACAAAGAATATGTACAGATTGTAAAGCTAAAGGTATTACAGACTATTATTTCTAATTTTGCAATACAAGACATGATCGTAATCTAACGTGATTAATGCTAAATTTAGAATATCACTGCTAATCATGAAAATACATTGCTGGACATTGTTTTTATGTAAAATGTGTATCTATATTTGATAATAGTTGCTTAATTTTTATTATCAAGTTTTTGTAAAAATAATATATAAATATTTGTAGCACCTGCAGGCCATCGTTCCTTTTTAATCATTTTATCTTTCTCATCAATTTTAATCCAAGATGTCCCTTCTCTACACATACTTGCATAATAGCCATTCTCAATACACGAACCATCATGAAATATAGCATTCATTACTTTATACCGCTCTTTAGCTATTGACACCTTAGCTGTTGATACGCCATTTAAATTAAATTTCTGTGGTATTTTTATTACTTTATTATCTTGTAACGAAAACAAAACTAAATGAATAATAACTATTTCTTTTGTCAACGTTAATTCATTTTTAAACATTATATTATTTCCCGCACAATGTTCGCATGATTTGTCATGTGATTGACACCAATGTGAAAATGTAGTCTTTAATAAATCATTAAGATCACATTTTTTCTTCAAATTTTCAATAGAAATTGGGACAACTATATTGTTATCAGTAATAATAACTTTTGTATTACCACACAGATTTGCACCGACTAGTACAAGTAACTTGATGCTCTACCAGATTTCTGACATAATCATATTTTGTACAAATAGCAGTGAGAAATTCGACGGCATCTCGTTTAATCGATAAGTATTGTTCTAAACTTTTCCATATCGCATCAGTGTTCAAATTTTTCATATTACTTTCATATCGCTGTGCTAGTTTACTTAAATCATCTTGTTTATCAATATTAAGCAACTTTTTTCTAATAACACTTAAATGCAATAAGCATTGTAATACTGCATTTGCACAGTGCGAATCTTTATTTGTATTTTCTAAAGCACGTATCTCCCAAGCAGTACTTTGTCGAGCTTTTTGTTGATCTGACTCTTGAACGGAAGCAATTCTTTTCGACAATGTCCACGGAACATCTTTTACTTTTCGAAAACGTTGTTTTGAAGTAGTAATCATTTGTGCTTGTGGTCCTCTTAGCCGATTATATTCGGTAATAGCTCTATCACTAGCTGTTATAGATAACGGATCAAAATTAATTAAATGCAATCCACCCGCAGTTTTTACTCGGGATAACGCAACATATGCTTGACCATGACAAAATACAGAATTACCTATATCTATAACAGCGTTTTCCAAGCTTAATCCTTGGCTTTTATGAATGGTGATGCCATAACTCAAAGATAATGGAAATTGTTTTCTAATAACATACGCTTTATCCATTACTTCAAACTTGACACTTACTCTTTCAATAAAATACTCCGAACCAGACGGTAAAAGAAGTTTTATCTTTTCTACATAATCAGTATCCTGCACAACAGAAATAACTGTAGCAATTGTACCATTTACAAGGCCCAAAGTGACATCAATATTGCGTCTTATCATGACTTTAGCTCCAATTTTAACTGTAATTTTTCTTGAAAGTCCAGCTGTTCTAGTATTATCTTCATCGTTATCCGTCAATTTCTTTTGTACTTTCTTTTTTATATATTTATCACATTCAAACGTATCTTCAGCAATTAATAATATTTCTTTCGAAGCAATACGACTTAACATTGCAGTGTTAAGAACATCGCACATATGACAAGTAGGCAGTAAACAAACGGTATCAGATGGCAAATTATCAATAAAATTACATAATTCGTATAATCTTGTTTCGAAAGACTCGCCTTTAAAAGAAATTTTTCTTTTTTCGAGAATCTCAAAATCAGATTTTGTCAATAAACCAATACGAACTCTCGAAAGTAATTCACGATAAGATTCATCTCCTTGCTGGCGCATATTGATTGTTAATTCGTCATATTTAAAATTTTTCCACAAATTTGGAACCGCCATACAGCCCATATATTTACCAATTTCTTTCTTTGATAATTGAACAAAAACAAAATCTTCACGTACAGGAGGTAATTGAAGCAGATCTCCAAATAAAAGAATATGCTTTTGACCAAACCAACCATCGTCAGTGGTATCGAATATTTGAGATAATCGTAAATGTATATACGCTAAAGTTAAATTAGATATCATTGACACTTCATCAATTATAATAAGAATAACATCTTTGAATTCTGCCCGTAAAACTTTCAAAACGTGATCAGATAATTGTGTATACTTGGGAGTATCACCATGTTGAACGGGTAACTGCCACACTCTGTGAGTTGTCAAAGCATCGATATTGAACGCTGCTATACCAGTAGGTGCTGCTACAACGGTATCCTTGTTGAGATTTTGTTTTATCCAGCATTTAATTGTTTTAATTATGAAACTTTTACCAGTACCTCCTTCTCCGCTAACGAATTTTAGTAATTGTTTATTATCCGGCGATGTTACGGTGTCGATCACATCGTCAAATACTCTTCTTTGATCTGCGTTCAGATTTGAAATCATTTCAGATACATTGATTTCCCGATCTAATTTTTCACCAAGATCCTTAAAATCTTGCATCGCTTCACCAGCCTCAATATTTTGAACACCTATTGGATTATCAGGATCATCTTGAGACTCGTGCTGTTTTTCCAAATCATCTAAACGTTCTTGAACTAATTGCTTCGCAGTTTCTAATGCTTTTTGGAATTCCTCTAATTTTTCACGATACTCGAATGCTTTTTCAAGATCTAACTTTCCCTCGTGAAACGCTTCTGCATAGGTATCACATCCATTTTTAAGATCTTCCAGTTTTCGCCATGGCTTGAACAAAAGCAGTAATGAAAAGAAATAATTTTCCGGCTGCGTATCGACTTTATATCTATAGTGATTAATAAGATAGTCACGCTGTCGCCGTTTCAGATAATAACCATTATTCATCTTGTAGTATTCAATATGTTTACTTCGTGGTTTAATTTTCGTAATATCATATTGCTGTGCAAATTCATACAAGCACAAGGATTCAAGTTCTTTCGGTCTCCGTGGATAATGATCATCTATTATAGATGGACAAAATATGTCTGTGGAATCTCCATCGAGAGCTTCAATTTCCTTACAAGTTTTAACTTTTCTACGTCGGTTCGGATTAACATCTAACCATCTAATAGACGTATTTCGATCAGTCCCATATAAAGGAATACCTAGCAATGTATCAGCAGCTTCAAGAGCTCCACATTCCCTATTACTCATGGCTCGATTAGCAATCTTCCAAAGACGGCTCGCCAATGACACGTTTTTGTTATTTATACTATCAAAGATAACATCAGCTATTTCACTTTTTCCTGGCTTATTTACATACTTAGTAATATACCAAGTAAGCAGCGATGATTTTTCACCGATAAATTGTATATCCATATTTCCTTCCCATGCAGTAAGAAGGATAGGATTATAATCATTTATAGTGGTTTCAGCATCCGTTCGAGGAAGGTCATAAAGCCTACTTCTATGTTTTAATCGTCTCCTACCTGCTATCGAACTTATGACATCTCTTATAATCAACGTGTCTGTAACTGGACGAGGAAATCCAAAACGACAGACGCGAGTCGTTTTTTTAGAACGTCCTACTTTTTTAGAACGAAGACAATAAGCGTTATCTTTGTGTCGTTGATACATATCGACTCGCCTGTGTAACAATGGTGAAATTTTTGGATCTGGCATTTTACAACTTATATGTTGCAAAATAAATTCAGAAACCTCTTCAACAGACGATTTACCGATAATTGGCGCGTCTTTAATCCAAATTAATAAATGAAAATGTTGTATACCTCTACCTTGGTATTCTCGTCGCCAGAAGTAATGTGTTACTTCTCCGATCGGGTGATCTTTGGAACAAATAAAATCAAGCAGCGCTTTGAATTTATTATCAAGAAACCTCGACGTCGACACGGGATCTTTTGCAACGAGTACACTAATGGGCGTCGAATCGTTAGGCCATCCATTTACTTTACGAATATATTCACCTAAATCAGTCCACATCCATTCACCAGGACTAACTGTAAAGAACCATGTCGCAGGTCCGAAATGTTGCGTCATACAATTTAAATCATTTCTTGGTCTACGCCAGTATTGTTCCGTATTTCTTAGAGTGGAAAATATCGAACTCAAGTCAGATTCCAAATCACCTTTCTCCAATGCTTGTAAATATTCTTTAGCCGTATAACGTTCTCGTGAATTAGTTGTATACAATTTGTGATAAATACCACGACTTAATTGACGATTATTCGCATCATTCAACAAGAAAAATAAGTATTGTGTACTTAATCTAAATTGTGAATGTTTGGATGTCAAACAACATTTAATAAATTCATGGGTGTGAAGTTTAACCTGTCTAGTTTCGTGTTGTCCATTAACACCAAAAGGAAATAAATCTGGAAAGCACAATAGATCTAAAGTTTTCTCACGATTGTCCAAGGGCGAATCTTGAACTTTTAACATTTGATATAAGGTGGTATCCCTTTCACATGATTTTTTTTCATATAAAGGATAAATAGTGTATTGCTCGTAATAACTATCTTGACTTTCGTCAAGAACCTGGGTTAACATAGCCTCACGCTGATTATTTGAAGTAGCGTCTACGTTATTTTTTGTTTCTTCCATTGGAACTTTTGAACTCAATTCTTGTTCGTCATTCGATAAAATAGTGTCTACGTTATTTTTTGTTTCTTCCATTGGAATTTTTGGGCTCAATTCTTGTTCGTCATTCGAAACAGATTCACTATCATTTTCCGTCTCTTGTGCTTCAAATTCATTATTATCCAGTTTCTCTAAACATAATCCATCGTGAGTTTTTGAGAGTTTTATATTATTGTAAAAAGGATTGTTACGTTTGAGCCATGTTAAAGCCTTGTGTACCTTTTTACGATCTACGTATTCCTCCCAAACAATTTTTGATTTTGTCGGAACACCTCTAACACGTACGAAGTACATTTCATGATTTTTATTAATTGGATCAGCATCGGAACATAATTTGTTCCATGTCTCTTGTAAAGGTAATGGTAAATGAAACGTTCTACCTTTCACTTTTTGTACCATATTTCTATGAGGCAGTTTTTTGTTAATAACAGTTCCCATTTTAACAACAGTTTGAAAAGCTTTAGCTCTTTGTATAAAAATTTTTTCAAACGTGTTGAGAGATGATATTTCTTCGGGTGTATCTTGTACAAATCGATTATTTAAAACGCAATACGCAGGCATTAATCCGTTATGAAATTTTCCTGCACAATAACGACATATGTATTGTGGGGTAATGTTATGTCTTTTTAAATGCGCCATTAAATCTCTCCAAATTGGAATATCTAATTTCGTTTTAAGCTTATTAATTTCAGAGACACTTCTCTTATAACAAAGTCTCTCACATGATGCACAAACATATCGAGGTGTGTCCATGCAGCGTTTGGTAAAAGCCTTAAATGCGTTGCTATAGCGAGAAATGATATCGTCATCACTCAAAATAGTACTACTCTGCTGATGTTTGTACATATTTGCTTTTTCTTGTTCCAAAGTTATAATTTCGTTTAATGTGTCTACATCAGCGGAAGTTAAAGCCTTCTCCAGATTTAACATTTTCCGATACAAACTTGTCATTTGATAAGTTAAACGTTTAATATATCTCACATTTGGAAAATGAGGTGATAACAGTTGAACAGAAAGAAACATCCCTTTGCAAAGTTTCGTATCAATGTAACAAGCATGTGTGTGACCTTTTTTATTCGAATTTGTTATTGTACATGTATAAATCTTTTGCAGCAACTGTGGTATTTTCTTTAAAGTACATGTACGTATCGTTTGAAGAAATTTCCCATAACGATCGATTAAAGACGGATTATCATTAATTTTACACAAGGTATCACATACCCATGATTTTTTTGCTCGTTTTGCCTGCCGCAAAGGTAATACATTCATAGCTTGACCTTCTACGTTCATTATCAAAGGTTGTGATGAAGTAATTTTATCATATGTGTCGATAAAATAATTTTCAGACGAAGCTGTATGTCGCGATATGCCACATAACGCACATTTTTTATCGTCAATTGTATAGCATTTTTCGGCTTGAGTTAAACACGCTTCTGATTTCTTTTTAAGTGAAGCTAATATTTTTTTGATATTACGGACAAAACTGTTTCGAATATGCATACACCAACGTACGATTCTTTCGGCTTCTAATCGTCTTTCAATATGATTTTTAATATTAAGTTTCTTTTCAATATCTTCAACTGCCACAGGATGAAATTTTATTATATAATTTTGTGACCAAAACTTTGCATATTTTTTAGTAATATTTTTGGCAATATCGCGATTTTTGTTCGCAGGAACATATTTAGAATTCTTTCTCTCATAATATCGCTTATTGTAAAGCCATTTACGATCAGAATATTTTCTTCGTCTATCTCGTTCATGCTGAGAATTTATTAAATAACGCATACGCTTTTGTGCGCGTTGTTTTACTGAATCCTTTTTATATTGATATCGTTTTTTAATGCGATTATTTTCTGAATTACGCTTATATCGATATTGTCGTTTAGCACGATTATCTTCTACATTATGTTCCTGATTATACCGACGTCTCTTTTTAGCACGCTCATCTTCTACATTCTCTTGATATTCATGTCTTCTCTTAGTACGATCATTCTTTAAATTCTCCATATAGTCCCCTTTCTCTTTTTTACATTGGCGTATTACACGTATACGAGCTGCTTCAGCCTCTCTTGCTCTTATTACTGCTAATGGAAGCACCTTCTGAGCATTACTTTGTGACTCTTGAAGAAAATGCTCAATTGTATTTGATTCGAAAATCTTCAACAAATGTGAACGCATTGAACCCTGATCATATCTTACTTTGTCAGGTTTAATATTAAACAATAATGATGTCGCAAAAGCTATAGCAAAAACACCACAATCGTCACTGTTCGGTTGACGTTGCACAGTAGGAAATTTGACAGGGTGCTTTTCAAAGTCATATGTTGGAAACAATTTTTTTAAAAATCGCTCATGATCTTTATGCAATGTTTTATTATTTAAAGAATCATATATAAATATATTTTTTCTATCATAATAACTGCATACCCAATGTGACGAACTATACAGTATTTGAATATGTTTTTTATCTTGTGATACAGGTTGTATCGTATTAAGAAGTTGTATTCGCCATGTTTCTACCGGTCTATAATCGGAACAATTTTGTACAAGTCGATGAAAATGATCCATATGTACGTCCGTAAGCCATTCGCCTCGGGTAATTATATCTTTGTCTGTAGGTTTTAAAATACTATACCGACGTCTCTCTTTAGCACGCTCATCTACATTCTCTTGATATTCATGCTTTCTCTTAGCATGATCATTTTTTGAATTCTGCATATAGTCTACTTCTTTTTTACATTGACGTATTACACGTATACGGGCTGCTTCAGCCTCTCTTGCTCTTATTACTGCTAATGGAAGCACCTTCTGAGCATTACTTTGTGACTCTTGAAGAAAATGCTCAATTGTATTTGATTCGAAAATCTTCAATAAATGTGAACGCATTGAACCCTGATCATATCTTACTTTGTCAGGTTTAATATTAAACAATAATGATGTCGCAAAAGCTATAGCAAAAACACCACAATCGTCACTGTTCGGTTGACGTTGCACAGTAGGAAATTTGACAGGGTGCTTTTCAAAGTCATATGTTGGAAACAATTTTTTTAAGAATCGCTCATGATCTTTATGCAATGTTTTATTATTTAAAGAATCATATATAAATATATTTTTTCTATCATAATAACTGCATACCCAATGTGACGAACTATACAGTATTTGAATATGTTTTTTATCTTGTGATACAGGTTGTATCGTATCAAGAAGTTGTATTCGCCATGTTTCTACCGGTCTATAATCAGAACAATTTTGTACAAGTCGATGGAAATGATCCATATGTACGTCCGTAAGCCATTCGCCTTGGGTAATTATATCTTTGTCGGCAGGTTTTAAAATCATATTTTGTGTCTTTAAAGACATTGTATGAAATAGGCGCAAAGCAACTAATTTTTAGGTGCAGAGTAGCCGATTTTTATAAGCGCAGAGCAGCCGTTGTTTGTAGGCGCAGAGCAGTCGATTTTTATAGACGCAAAGCAGCCGATTTTTATGGGCGCAAAGCAGCCGATTCTTATAGGCGCAGAGCAGCCGATGTTTGTAGGCGCAGAGCAGCCGATTTTTAAAGGCGCAGAGCAGCCAACTATTAAAGGCGCAAAGCAGCCAAAGTTTAAAGGCGCAGAGCAACCAATGTTTGTAGGCGCAAAGCAGCCGATTTTTAAAGGCGCAGAGCAGCCGATTTTTAAAGGCGCAGAGCAGCCAACTATTAAAGGCGCAAAGCAGCCAAAGTTTAAAGGCGCAGAGCAACCAATGTTTGTAGGCGCAGAGCAGCCGATTTTTAAAGGCGCAGAGCAGCCAAAGTTTAAAGGCGCACAGCAGCCAAAGTTTAAAGGCGCAGAGCAGCCGATTTTTAAAGGCGCAGAGCAGCCAACTATTAAAGGCGCAAAGCAGCCAAAGTTTAAAGGCGCAGAGCAACCAATGTTTGTAGGCGCAGAGCAGCCGATTTTTAAAGGCGCAGAGCAGCCAACTATTAAAGGCGCAAAGCAGCCAAAGTTTAAAGGCGCAGAGCAACCAATGTTTGTAGGCGCAGAGCAGCCGATTTTTAAAGGCGCAGAGCAGCCAAAGTTTAAAGGCGCAGAGCAACCAATATTTGTAGGCGCAAAGCAGCCGATTTTTAAAGGCGCACAGCAGCCAACTTTAAAAAAAAAGGGAAAGAAAAAGAGGAGAGAGAGAGAGAGAGAGGGGGAGAAAGAGAGAGAGAGAGAGAGAGAGAGAGAGAGAGAGAGAGAGAGAGAGAGAGAGAGAGAGAGAGAGACTTACCTCTGTAGAAAATAAAAAGGCAATCTAAAACAAATAGAAATAGTATAACATTTATTAAACTTCCTACATCATTTTAAAAAAAAATTTCATTGATTTTAATACAAGTATAATAATAACCTTGAGATAAAAGTTGTCTCGTAAAGATGTTTTCAAAACACTATAATAAAGCTTTCTTTTGTTAAGAATTTCCTGACTTTGTCATAATATTTTTAATTTCTGATATTTTAAATTTTGTTATAATATTTTTATGTAAATATGAAATATCTCATAAAGTATTCACTTTTCATCAATAACTTTACTTTGATATTTTTATACGTAGAACAATCAAATTTAAGAAATTATTCGTTTTTTAAATTTCTTGAAAACCACAACATCTACGACATGGTTCACATCAGAATCATGTGTCCTCCTTTAGAACATACAACTTTTATCTGAGACATTTTTCTGTATCTTCTATACCAACCCAATGTGAGCACCCCATGCATACAAGAGTAAAGTTCCAGTTAAAATACAGATAGCAAATTGATTTTAGTCTTAAATTCTCTTCGGCTGACAAACCTTCCTGAAAGTAAACACCATCCAACTTAGAAAGTACCAGTTAAAATACAAATAGCCAGTTGGTTTTAGTCTTAAAATGTTCCTTAATTTATATGCTTTTAAAATATACAGAATAAGATTTTTGTGCTTATTCCCTTTGACTGAAAAACCTTTCTAAAAGTGAGCACCACTATACTTACAAGTGTAAAGTGCTTACTAACATAACCATTCGTTTTCCAACGCATTGATTATAAGCTGAATTTCTTCAGTTATTTTTGTACATTTATATGCTCTTAAAATATTTTTGATTGGATTTTGAGGAGATCATTGTAAACATATAATAGCTATTTTATAAAAGTAGAGATTGTTATAAATGTAAATAAATAACACGGAAATCTCATTGTACATATTTTGAAAGCGCATAAATTGAGGAACATTTTAAGACTAAAACCAATTCATTATCTCTATTTTAACTGGTACTTTACTCTTGTCCTTACGGGGTATTCACGTTTGGGTCGGCCAAAGGGGATGAACATGAGAATCTCATTGTGCATATTTTGAAAGCACATAAATTGAGTAACATTTTAAGACTAAAACCAATTCGCTATCTCTATTTTAACTGGTACTTTACTCTTGTACGTAATGGATATTCATGTTTGGATCAGCCGAAGGGGATAAACATGGAAATCTTATTGTGCATATTTTGAAAGCACATAAATTGAGGAACATTTTAAGACTAAAACTAATTTGCTATCTCTATTTTAAGTGGTACTTTACTCTTATATCAATAGGATGAGGCAATAACTATCACCACCTTAAAATATATTTTAATGTACAAGGCCTAGAGAAGAATTAGTGTAACTATAAAATTGTACGGTACGAAGAGGGCTATCTATAGCAATAATAATTTTTGTCCGGTAGAGGCGCTTCGGAGATATTAAGGTCATCTTCATTTTTTTAAATTGATTTGGTACATATTTTCCATAATATGATAGAGGAGCTGAAAATAAGTTCAGAACTCATGACACAAGACCATTGAACAAGATTTAATTATGGTCATTATTATCGATGCAACACTGGATTCTTTCGATCACTGATTGGCTTGCTCTTTCTTTTAATAACGTCGGGAGTTATTGATACATAGGCTGTAATAATCCGTTGTTGCATGTCTTGAAGTGTAGTTGGTTCTTCTTTATCCCCATAAAAAGAAATCCAGTGGTGTCAAGTCTGGCGAACGAGCTGGCCACACTATACGACCCCTACGTCCAATCCAGTGATTGGTAAATTTTTCATTGAGTTTATTTCTTGCAATCAAGACATGCAACAACGGATTATTACTGCCTCAATAACTGCATCAATAACTACCGACATTATTAAAAGAGCAAGCCAATCAGTGATCTAAAGAATCTAGTGTTGCATTGAACAGAAACAGTATTCAATAAATGAGTGACATCGGTGATGATTCTTTACCGCGTCTTATGCGGTTTGCTACGTGCAATATGCAGATCGATGTTCCCGCTTTCGCTTGTATCAACCTGAATTTTCTTCATTTCAATAATACTTAATTCTACTTTTGTTCAATTAATTAAAGGATCGTTTCAGTTATCAATGAATTAGACCTACTGGAGATACACTTAAAAAAACATGTCAACAGTAATAATACCTTATGGATGACATAGAAAGCTACTGTTTATAAATTAAATTAAATTATTTATATACGCACCTGAGCCTCAAATGGCTTATAGACTGCGCATGGGACGGCAAGATAATAGAGAGATAGCGCTAGACGGACCCAGCTGAAAATTAAACGAGAAGCTTGCCAAGCTCTGATTAAAACTGTTCAAATTATAATAACATGCATTTTTCGAAATACATACCTCAAGACACGCACAATTGCATTAAATGCCAGACACAACCTATAAAATACATAAATATTATATATATATATATATATATATATATATATATATAACTATACGCTGAAAGGGATTAGCAAATATCCTCTACTTACTTCTTTGCTTTATTGTTATGTATTTAATACACGTTTAACACACGATTAATCTTTGATGATCGATTTCACTGCAGTCAATCAGATCACTGACACATAAAGTCTAAGCTACAACCATAAAACTTAAGAAATCATGATAATCGCACAAACTATCACGGTCGGTAATCCTAGGTCGATAATCACGTATCGATAAACAATACGTGTTTGCAATTTTAATGATGTGATCCAATGGCGCATGCGCAATGCAGAATTGGCAGAACGTTCGAAAATTGGTTCGACCTTTTTTTACGTTCATTCCGCCGATTTCTTTATGCAGCGGAAAACGTGGAAGCGTAATTTGTGCGTGCCAATACCTCATCAGTTTTTTTTAGGTATACACAGATACTTCGATTTTTTGAGATATCCCGTTTACGCGAAGGAATTATCGTAAGTTACTACAGAAGTAACGCTCGCGTAAACGTAGTAACTGTCGATTATTCTTCTCACGACTGTCATTGGTCAATTTCTTAGGGTTTATGGCTTATCAACGATTACGGCCTTTATAAGTCTGCCTTTATAATGCATAAGCCGTGGAAAACAAAAAACTATCTTGACGAGCGCGGGATCCACTCAGCCTCAAGTCACGAGCCATTGTCAGCCATTGTCAGTGCATTCGTTCAACGTGCGCGAACGTGTTTTATCCGATCCGATCTCGGAAAGAATATAAAAAGAAGAAGAAAACGAGCCATTGCTACTGCTGCTGCCACTGCTGCTGCTACTGCTGCAAACTGGATCAATTTTCCCAAAAATTGAACCATCTCACGATGGATGTGAGTATACATTAAACACATTTAATCTAATAGCCAGTCTACAATGAGTCGTCGTTAGTCATTATAGTTAGATGTTGGAAGAATTAGTCATAAGCGTAGAAATGGCATTTGGCCAATCGCTTACGATCGCCGATTATAGACTTCCGATCGAGTTATGATACGTTTATGACTTTTTCCGACTCTTTTCCGACATCCGACTAACGACTAACGACTCATTGCAGACTGGCCATAAAAATTCGGATATACTCGCAACTCGTCGCATCGCGTAAAACTATCTCGGGTACTCGCAAGTACTCGCAACTCGTCGCGTCGCGTGAAAGAAATATAATAATATATAATATATATATACACACACACACACACACATATACATACATATTGGGACGTATTTATTTTATAGGATCAAGATAACAGATCTAATGATGATGATAAAGACTCCGACATAGACATCGATATGGCGGAAGATAAGGATAAGGATGATGAAATAATGCGCCTAAAAAAAGAAGTTGCGCAATTGCGGCGAAAACTCACCGCAAATCATCAATCGCCATCGCTATCAATAAGAAGCATACAGCCGGCACCGGCACCACCGGCACCGGCACCACCGGCACCGGCACCACCGGCACCGGCACCACCGGCACCAGCACCGGCACCACCGGCACCGGCACCACTGGCACCGGCACTACCAGCAACGCCTACATCAACTCAATTAACTCAACAAAAACGTAAGTACAATTAATTAATCTTTTAAAATACAGTTATGGTATTGCTTGATTTGCCGATGTGACGTCAATAATCACTCTAAGCAAACAAACCCGGCCCAGTCGAAAACGCTATTTTTTCTAAAATAAATTTCTGTTTGTTACAGCAAAGAGGTGGCAACGAGCCGGGCGTAATCGTCATCTGTACACCAGAGGAAGGGGAAGAGGAGGAAGAGGAAGAGAAAGAGGAGGGATGAAACAGTTTACGCAAACTGTTTATTTGTGAAATAAATTTTGCATGTACATTCCTCCTTTTTATAGCATGCACGCGCGCACGCACGCACGCGCGCGCGCGCGCACACACACACACACACACACACACACACACACACACACACACACACATACATATGATTAATACTACATGCGGCGTAAAGTTAACGTTGGCTTTTTCTACTGCATCGCTATTATTATTCAGAATGTAAAATAGTGATTTAATCGTACGATAAGGCGAAATTTTATTTGTTTTTATTTCTCTCTCTCTCTTTCTCACGCGCGCGCAGCTGACCAACCAACAATCACTAAAGCAGAAATATATTTAACAATTGTTTTAAATGGTTTTTTCTGTTGTAGTTTTTTCAGTGAATCATGAAAATTTATTTTGCAAGAAAGTAACGTGTTAATACTTATTATCATAAACAAGAAAGTACTCTCTAAGTATGTCTCAAACAGAAAATTAATGATTTAGCACATTTTCTCTGTAACAGTAGGTAGAATGTTAAGAGAAACAATAGAATTAGAAATGTAAGAATTGTATACATTTTTTGTACCTAAATATATAACACGCTCAATAATAACAATGTAATAAAATTTATTTTTTTATAACTGATTATGGTGAAAATGTAAGAATTGGTGTTATAAATAATTCTCTGTAACAGTAGGTAGAATGTTAAGAGAGACAATAGAATTAGAAATGTAACAATTGTATACATTTTTTGTACCTAAATATATAACACGCTCAATAATAACAATGTAATAAGATTTATTTTTTTATAACTGATTATGGTGAAAATGTAAGAATTGGTGTTATAAATAAAATAAATTAAATATAACAGTATAATAAACTAAAATATCTTAAGGTACAAGTGAATAATCAATGCGTCGACTTGACAAAGTTGACGAAAAAGCTCCTAAAATAGATAATTTTTTAACAGGAATACCCTTTTGTTTTAAGTCCTTTTATTAATAATTGTTGAAAAACGTACACTGTTACCGACTGTGTTGTAAGATCGTCTGAAATGATGGCTATAAAACTGTAATAATGTCGAACTTTATCGTTCATTTTATAATAATATAGCAGTGTGAATCGAAGCCTAATTATTGTCTATTTTACAGACGGATGGAGCTGGCCAACATTATGAAAATAAATACAATATACATAATTGGCTTTATTTCTCTATTTTATGCACAGACTTTTTCTATTACGCCGATGTTATTTTTCCCGAGTTGCAGAAAGCAATGGTTTATTTGTGTAATATGATAAATGCATTTGTTTGTTTTATGAATAAAATGTCATAAATAATCATTGGCGTAAATAATAAAATATATATATTTTTAATTTAATTAGATAGAAGACAATATTACTTATAATCTATAAATATTTCTACTCAATCGTGGTACATGACATTGCATGTGTAGATATCTGTTCAGAGCGATATATGTACATTAGGGCGGATCGATAATTACTTCGAACAAACATGAGAAAAGGTAAATAATTTATCACGTTAGTCAATCGTGATTCCTCAAAGGTTTGCTCGCGCACCAAGAATCGTCCGTTTTGCAAAGTTTCTGCTCGAGGCTTATCTACGTTATTGGTTAACACTACGCGACATCGGTAATCGAGCAATAATTAATTATATTCGTCCAACATGGGGTGGGCGGAATTGCACCCGCGACGTCGGCGAAATTCACGAGGGATGTATGAATACGCATAGATAATCGTTCAGTTACCCTGAAAAAGCTGCATATTGTGCGTAAGCGATTTGCGATGCTCCCCAACACTCGCGCATACAATGGAAAGTTCGATAAAGGTGAAAAAGTATGGAATATGACAAATGTTAGATATAAAAAGTTATTTCAGTCAATCGATGGGCTTACATAAGATGTACCGTCGACTCCGAGTTGTCACGGAATATACGCATTTCGTTGCAACATATCACGATAAATATTTCTACTCAATCAAGAGACATATAATATACTATGTAATATATTGTAAAACATATAATTAAAATGTATTAAGATTATATTTATTGCACATAATCGTCGCCAAGAGAAGGTTGACCTAGAATTCGAAAAGAATCCTTGCGTGAGCCAAGGATAGATTTCGTAATATATATCTTGTATATATATTCATAAATTTGTAATATTTATCATAGAAAGCTAGAACAATGAAACTTCATGAAATAAATATGGTAATAAGCAAAACAGATATAATATCTCAGAAACATTTAGACAGCTGCATATTCATATGTATTCACATAACACAGCAATCATGCTGCGAATCTACTCCAGGTGGAAATGGAAGGGTGGGATTGCCCTCTGAATCGAACTGAAAAAACGAGCACTGCTCGCCGACGAAATCATCAGGTGCTTGTCCATAATTTTGCATTTCCGTCATAAGTTTCAACACACATTCAAATCGACATTGCTTAACATCTTCCGCATCGTCTTCCTTTTCCTTTTCTAATTCAGTACATACCTTACACAAAATATAAATACATTAATTATAAAGCTTCAGCTTGGATTTGGTCCATTATAAACATACCTTTTGCATCAATTCTTATTGTTTCGTATACCTCTGCAAATCGGAAGAATTCAGAGTTGCTTTGTGCTTTTCTAGCCATGCTGGATATTTATCCGACAGTTCTTTCAATGATGGATAAAGAATTTCTTTCGACAAGAGATGCTCCATCATTCCTTGCATAAACGGTAGTATGTCACCAGTATATCACCGTCAATAGACGTTTGCCCGAGCATAGTCGCCACATCTGTTTCACTCTAAAATGCATTTCATCTATTTTAACCTCTTGGCTATTAGGCGAAAAAATGCTTGTGGGCCAAAAATGCTCTTGACAAAAGAGTTAATTTTAAGTCGTTATAAATCTAAATCTATCTGAGGTCAAAATTTATTATAAATATACATACAAATTGAACAATTTTTTGCATTTTTGATCCACTATATTAGAATTAGATTCACTATGTTGACCTCGCGAGTCAGCGGACTCTTGCAACGTATAATCGTTAATAAAACTTCTCTCTGTCTCCTTTTTAATCTCTCGTTCTGTCCTTCCGTTTCTTTCTATTCCCATTTCTCTATCCTTCTCCTCCCTCCATTACTCTCTCTCTCTTTCTCTCTCTGTCTTTCTCGTCGCTCCTTTTCCTTCCACCGCGATGAAAGCGCTAGTTGGAACTTTGTGGGTCTAAATAAGAACGAGAAAGATACATTCATTCATTATTTACAATGTACATATTATCACGAATAGTGTGCCTACCTAGATTGCAGTCTGTTAAAAGGGAACATATTGACAATAAGACTTGAAATTGTCAACGCAGGGGACCAATTGTCCTTTAATATGTCCAAGCAGATAACTCCTTGACTATTTATATTGCAATAATAGATGCGTGTTCGGAATGTAATCTGTAGATAGAGTAATATATTTGTGTTGGAAATATATGAATGTACTGATATACTTACATCTGGTAAACGGGTACTTGTATACAAGAGGGTACCATCGAAAATATATGGATCAACTTTCTCTTTATAAAGTCTAAGCCTTTGCGAATATGTAATACGTTCTTCTTCGGGTTCGAAATCAACTCGATATTCATTCATAAAGACACCAATTGGGTACTGTGGGCAATCTGAAGTGATTTGTTATTAGCAGCATTTTTGGTGCCCCAAAAGTACCTGTAAATAATAGAAAATTAAATGTTATAAAAATCGTGTTATTTACCTTTTGCCGTACTTACATAATATACATATATAGATATAGATGCATGCTATAACTTCATAACACATTAAGATTTATATACTGACCTTTTTTAGTCACCAAGGTATAAGATTTGTATACAGACCTTTTTTAGTCACCAAGGTACTTGGTCTACTAACAAAAATAGCTTCCATCTTACGTCGGCCACCTGACTCTCTTTGCGATGCATCATCACTTTGAGTTTCACTTTTAACTTCACTCTTGATTTTACTCCACCTTTAATTATACATGAAAATTACTAATTTTTTATTATATTTTTCCTGTTTCTAAATAAATATAATGATTTCTATTTTTCCTGTTTCTAAATAAATATAATGATTTCTACCAACGCTGATTAACTTCAATCTCTATTTAACTTACTCTTTATGGTACTTATTCGTTATACAGATGCCACTTACAATTTTTTTCTACTTGAAAGTCTACTTTTAATTATTATTAAGCAATTTACACTATTTGTTGAAGTAATAGTAAATTATTTTATATATATATGTCATAGTAAATATATATATATGTCATATAGTAAATATGGGCAAAAATCACATAACATTCAGAGCACTGAGCAGAAATCACATATTTTGTAAGAAACCGGTAATCTAACCTACTATATATATACTACGTTTACGCGAGCGTTACTTAATTCTGTAGTAACTTACGAAGATAATTTCTCTCTCCGCATAAACGGGAGATTTTATATCGTCGCACCACGTAAAGAGTCACGGTAATCACGGTAAGGTAAAATCTCTCTCCGCATAAACGGGAGATTTTATATCGTCGCACCACGTAAAGAGTCACGGTAATCACGGTAAAGTAAAATAATCACGGTAAGGTAATAATAATAATGAGAGACCACGGTTTCTAGGTTATATGTTGATGACTGAAGCGGGGAGCACACACTTCTGCACAACGCATAATGCGTAAGCATAAGAAAATTGATTGGTCCATACACTTGTGCATAAGGAAATAGACCAATCAGTTTTCTTATGCTTACGTATTATGCGTTATGCAAAAGTGTGTGCTCCCCGCTCGACTGACTGACAGCATGCTGTCCGCGCAAACGCACTGAGCGATGAGCGAGCACGTAATATGCTGTCTCTTTTCAATGTAGCAACACTATGCCATCTATCGAGGAAAAAAGCAACCGTACGTACGGCGACGACGACGACGTTTCTTAATATTTTTCACATTTTCGACTTTACATCGCAATATCTCCGCTCGTAGGGCACGTAGCGGAAAATGTTATAGGAGATACCCCCCCAATTCGAACCCCAAGCTATCGATCAAGCCTACTTAGAACTTGATCCGTTCACTCGTTATATGAGATCTCAACATCTCGAGTACTCGCAACCCGTCGCGTCGCGTTAAGAGACACGGTCGGTCTCGCGCTCCGCTTTAACAGAGTCCGCTTGTATAAAGGCCACATACTTAACGCGAGACACTACCGTGTCTCTTGATACAAAAACGGCACGGAGAAGCCGATTGCATATGCGTCTAAGAAAATAGGGAAAAAAGAATTAAGCTGTACAATACTCGACAAAGAAGCGATGGCGATAGTCTACGGATTTAAAAGATTCTATGAATTTATTTTTGGAAAAGTGATTATTCTGAGAACAGATAATAAAGCCTTGCAATTAATTCTAGGCCCACGCAAAGGAATACCAATAACAGCTGACAATCGTTTCCAAAGATGGGCCTATTTCCTATCAGGATTTCGGTACACTATAGAACATGTAAAATCGGAAGCAAATGCAAATTGCGATGCGTTATCTAGACTTCCAATTGAAGATAAAGATAACGATACACTGTTGTCAGAGTTAGAACCGAACTTTTTGCATATAAACTTTTTCGAAGAAGGAGTACAAACTTTTGATCACAAAATGTTAGCAGCCGAAAATAAAAAAGATAACACGGTTAGCAAAATAATAAAGTATGTATTGAGCGAATGGCCAGATGCGAAAAAATTATCGGAAAACGAAAAGTGTTACTATTCAAAGCGATTAGAATTAACAGTTGAAAAAGGATGTTTATTTTGGGGGTTACGAGCCGTCATCCCGGAAAATATGAGAGTGTCAATATTAAACGAATTACACGCCACGCATTTGGGAATTGTAAAAATCAAAATGTTTGCGCGCTCGTACGTCTGGTGGCCAAGAGTAGACTCGGATATAGAGACATTGGTAAATGGATGTAAAATTTGTTTGATTCAACATAAAAAGCCGTCACATACGCCATTAACGACATGGCCTTGGCCGACGAAAACGTGGAGTCGCATTCATTGTGATTTTGCTGGGCCATTTTACGGTAACATGTATTTGATTATTATCGATGCGCACTCAAAATGGCCTGAGGTAATTAACTTTAAGAATAATACAAAGACATATAGGCTGATAGAAGAATTCAAAAGCTTGTTTGCGCGATTTGGATTACCATTGCACTGCGTTACGGACGGAGGACCGCAGTTTAGAAGCGTACAATTTCACAATTTTTTAGAGAAAAACGGTGTAAAACATACGTACTCGCCCCCTTACCATCCAGCTACAAACGGAGCCGCGGAAAATTTCGTACAAACCTTTAAAGACAAAGTCACAAAAATCGTTCAGGGGGGAGAGACACTGGACACAGCGGTAAATATGTTTTTGTATGATTATCGTAGCATCGAGCATTGTACTACACGTAGAAGTCCCGCGTATCTGATGTTTAACCGCGAATTACGGACACGATTTGACCCCTTGAAGCCGAATGTAGCTGAAACGGTTGAGGAGAAGCAACGCGCGCAAATTGTAAGTAGAGCAGCTAGGCGCAAAGTTGAAGTAGCAGTAGGTGACGATGTCATGGTCGACGATTACGGCATAAGAGCCGATAAGCGAACCGCAGGTAAAATCGTGAAACAGACATCGCCATCTACGTACGACGTGCAGACCGATAAAGGTGCAGTTCAAAAGCGTCACATCGATCAGATAATTAAGGGCAAAGCGAACGAGCCGGTATTGCGCCGCTCTCCCCGCTTCAATAGAGCTTAAATTAAAAAGGCGGGAGAGTTGTGATGTATCACGGAGCGCGACCGTGCACGGTAGCGAACAATAACACTGGCACGCGGCGACGGAGCGAGCGGAGCAGCGCCGAGCGAAGGCGAGGCCAGTTCACGCCCGGCTAGCAAAGCGTACACCGCACGTTCCTAAACACGACGTATGTATATAGATACGAGTAGCAATAAACGTTGTTCTATGATTGACTTGTGTCCCATCTTGAATACACCACAGTCGCTGCATTCGATCGGTTTTGTGCGCGTCGCGGCGTTCCCAGTGATATGTACTCGGACAACGCGACAACCTTTCACGGCGCTCATCGCGAAATATCCGCCGCATGGAAGAGAGCCGTACGCGATCCGAACTTTCAGAATCAAACCGCGACTCAAGGCGTTCGTTGGAACTTCATTCCTCCGTCCGCGCCGCATTTCGGCGGACTATGGGAAGCGTGCGTCCGCAGCGTGAAATTTCACATGAAACGCGTCATCGGAGCACACACGCTGACATTCGAGGAGCTGACCACGCTCTTATGTAAAATCGAAGCGTGTCTGAACTCGCGACCGCTCGCTCAGATGTCCGACAACGTAGACGATTATTGTGCAATGACACCGAGTCATTTTCTAATTGGCACCGCGCTAACAAGCGCCCCCACGCCTTCTTTACTCGACGAAAAGGAAACGCGTCTCACTCGATGGCAGCTAATTCAGCAAATGCGCGATAGCTTTTGGAAGCTGTGGTCGAATGACTATCTGCATACGTTGCAGCAACGCCCCAAGTGGCGTGAGGTTCAAAATCTTGCTCGAGTCGGACGCTTAGTACTTCTGCGAAACTCATTAGCTCCTCCGAACAAGTGGGAGTTGGGCAGAATCATAGAGTGTCACACTGGCGAGGATGGACTTACACGCGTCGTTACGGTCCGAACGGCCAAATCCACGTACAAACGCGCGATCGTTAAGTTATCATTTCTCCCGGTTGATGTAAATACCGATCGTACTGATCCAGAGTGACATTCCGTGATAGCTGCGAAGCATTGTGCGCTCAATCGCACCGTACCTCTGTATATACTGTAAATAATGCTGTACATTGTTAATTCTAGTTTAAGGTGGTTCGATTGTTACTTGTGAGTCAAAAATGCGATTGAAATAAATATCATTACAGCGATCCCGAATTATATGCAATAGTAGTATAATGAATCGTGGATGCTACTTACGTGCTATATTCTTCGTCAATTATTAGTGTATAGAATATTAACAAACATATACTGGGGTATGAGAGCGTCAACGACTCGGGAATTACTTATTTGGCCAACATTATAGGTTAGAATCGGTCACTTTGTGACAATAAGCTTTCTATACTCGAAAGCCAACTTAGAGCCTTAATTTTTTTATATGATTTACATAAACACTTTACACAAATAATCGCAAAACTTGAGCGATATTGACCATATAGTTTCTTTGTAATATAATTCAGAAGTTGACCACTTTTAGCCTATACTCTTATGGAGAAAGTCGCTCCGAGGTAGATTATCACTGGTTTAGTACACACTTAGCCAACTTAGGACTTTGAAAACCTAGCATTTGATAGATGAAACATCAAGGATTGTGTAAAGACTTTGAAAATCGGACTTTACCATGTGGATTGAAGGCTTTATCGTCACAAAGTTCAGGTCCCAGCGTAGAATAAGCGATTCCCGAGTCGTTGACGCTCTCATACCCCGACATATATTTATTAATATTCTATACACTAATAATTGACGAAGAATATAGCACGTAAGTAGCATCCACAATTCATTATACTAATATTGCATATAATTCGGGATCGCTGTAATGACATTTATTTCAATCGCATTTTTGATTCACGAGTAACGATCGAACCTCCTTAAGTTGTTGTTAATTCTACTTTAAGTTTGTTTCAGCACTCGCAGTGCTCCGCATGGCGGGCGGCGCGAGATCCACATTCGTCACGGCGGGCGGCTCCTGTCTTTATTGCGAATCGGTATTCGCGGCGGGCGGTATGTTCAGGATTTTCACCGCGATCGATCACCGCGATCGATACCGCTGCCGCCATCCCTGAGCCGCCCCCTGAACGAGGCGACTTCGCGCCGCTCCCCCGCGTCACCCCTGACCGCGCAGTCTCTCGCGTCGCGTTATCGATCCGGACATGCGAGGATCCCGTGATCCTGCGAAACGCGCCTATTGGCCCTTTCAATTGTCGCGTCACGGAATGCTCCGGAAACGGGCCCGCGAGAGCTCCGGCTCCTTCAGTAGAAGAAAATCGAGCGGTTCAAGCGGTCCTCTTGCCGACTTGCCCCGTACGCATAGTTCTCTACTCCGATTCACGCGGTCAAGTTAGCCGTCGTGCATTCGTTAATCTCGCAAGTGGCGGTTCACGCGGACTTACGCCCCGTTGTGCATCCGCGCTGCAGTTATAGTGCCGTCAGTGCACTCAGCAAAGTGTCTCGCAGGCACTCGCAACCGCGCCATTCGCGCTCTCGATCCGCTCTCACAGTGCGGTGACGAACTGAACGCCTCTGAGCGTCCGTATCTTCACCCTCGCTGACAGCGAGAGGTGCATTCCATACGCTAATCTGTAAAGGCCCTCGGCGAAGCCACGCCGCGCCTCGTTTTGTACAAATTATAAATAAAGTGCCGTGCAACTAAGTGCAAAGGTCAGTGTCCGCTCATTCTCCGCACTCCGGATCCCTGTCGGGGTCGACCCGGCCTTCCCTGCTCCAATTGGCGAACCGGAGTTACGCCCGGCCAAGAATTTCGCCAACACAAACGTATATTAAAATTTACTACATTTCACTAGAAATATGTATAAAACTTTACAAACAAATATCATGTTTCATTAAAAAATAAAGACTTACCGGACCGACGAAAATCGCCGTTTTCCCTGACGGTAGCTCGATCAATGGAACGCGAAAGTTATTGGCACTGTATTTCGCTTTGTCGTCCTCCGTAAAATATCTCGCGTAATACATCGACAATTGGTTATAGTGAATAATGTAGTACGGAAGGTTACGCTCCTCAATTAATTTCATCGCTTCATCATACGTCTGACATTGACAAGCGGCATTAACCATTGCATTTATGTCGTCGTTGTTGTTGGAACATTTGGAATTGTAATAGGGTACATTACCCTTTACAAACATTCGTTTTTCACCGCTTTTACAAGCGTCGTCGACACGTTTAGTGAATGATTTAATGTCTTCCGTTATTGCAATCGCATCTCCATCAGGCATCTTGTTACGCACAGATGCGAGCTGTCTTGCGTTCTTGAAGCCGAACATAATTTCCGCAACGTACAATCCGTCCACGCATACCGGCTCTTCATTTCCGATAAGCCAATCAGATTGTCTTTCGTAAATTTTTATCTTGTCACTAACTTCTTGTTCGTTCACACCCGTAACACGAACGTTAAACGATCGCGATCGCGACATGTTTCTATGCGATAATGACAACGATAAGAATTTTCTATATGAAATTGAACACTTTTTAAATCTCTTTTTCATAAAGTAACGTTCTAACACAATGCACGCTCGCACATGAAAAAGAAACTGTCGAGGCAGCTAGACGCGTCATTAATACGCAACGTGAAATGACTTTGTCGAATTTTTGTCACGGACATGCGCGACAACAAGTAGGTGTGGTGCGGAGCGAGAGGCACCGCGCGCGGTAAACAGAGTAGGGATAATACATGACTCTCTTATACACTCGTACAAAAAAAATAGGGAACACTTCATGAACTCTAAAAATTAGGCTATTTTCAAACTGCTGTAAGTCGGCGAAAAATTATCGTAAAAAAAAAATCTAAAAAAGCATTTTGAAGCTTGAAGTTTCAACTTTAACGCACTTTCGGTGGATTTTAAAAATTTTTTTATTTTCTCTGTTGTACGCCTTAAAAAAGAACACATTGTTTTGTTCCTTAAAATTAACTTATGTTTGACTACTTAAAACTTATTAAAAATTTTTTTTTCAAAAAATTCAATTAACGTTTCATAAACTACATAATTTTACCTACAAAGTGCTTTTTTAAAAATTTTCCTACGATTTTTTTTGACCGATTTACACGACTTTGAAGCAAACCCTGTATTTTTTAGAAAAAATGACGTAACTCGATGAAAAATCATCATAGAACATACAAAAAAAAAGCATTTTAAAGCTCAAAATGTCAGCTTTAACGTGGTATCGGTGACTGTAAAAAATTTTTCTGTCTTCCTTGTTTGGTGCTAAAATTAAAAATGTTGATTTATTCCTTAAAATTACACATTTTTAACACTCTGCAGTTTGATAAAAAAAATTTTTTCACAAAATTCAATACAAATACCACAGACTGTAACATTTTACCTACAAAATGCTTTTTTTTAAATCTTCCTACGATTTTTTTTACCGACTTACACAATGTTGAAGTTAACCCTTTTTTTCTTGAAAAATGACATTTACCGCCGACATTAGCATTAACCAATGTGCACCACGTGGAGGTTGTCGGTCGGATTTTGCACATTGTGTGTGTGTGTGTGTGTGTGTGTGTGTCACAGCAGAGATAAGGACTCCGCAGCTCGTCATTTCTGCAGTATTTAAATGACTCCAAACCCTCTCTGCTGTGTGTGTGTGTACGTGCGCGCGCGCGCCTTTAAAATTGTGTATTACCTCCTCTCTGATTAATTACTGCTTGCAATCGCTCTCGCATGTTTATGCATCTTTCAATTGCGCTTTGTGGAATTTCGCGCCAAATTTGCCTAAGCGCTTCTCCCAATTGGTTCAGATTATACGGCTGCTCCTCGCGACGTCTTAATCGTCGTCCTATTTCGTCCCAAATGTGTTCAATGGGATTTAAATCCGGACTATTGGCGGGATGTGGTAATAATGCAATATTATGCTCTTCGAAAAAGCGCAGCAGCCGGAGGAGGAGCAGCCGTATAATCTGAACCAATTGGGAGAAGCGCTTAGGCAAATTTGGCGCGAAATTCCACAAAGCGCAATTGAAAGATGCATAAACATGCGAGAGCGATTGCAAGCAGTAATTAATCAGAGAGGAGATAATACACAATTTTAAAGACGCGCGCGCGCACGTACACACACACACACACAGCAGAGAGGGTTTGGAGTCATTTAAATACTGCAGAAATGACGAGCTGCGGAGTCCTTATCTCTGCTGTGACACACACACACACACACAATGTGCAAAATCCGACCGACAACCTCCACGTGGTGCACATTGGTTAATACTAATGTCGGCGGTAAATGTCATTTTTCAAGAAAAAAAGGGTTAACTTCAACATTGTGTAAATCGGTAAAAAAAAATCGTAGGAAGATTTAAAAAAAAGCATTTTGTAGGTAAAATGTTACAGTCTGTGGTATTTGTATTGAATTTTGTGAAAAAATTTTTTTTATCAAACTGCAGAGTGTTAAAAATGTGTAATTTTAAGGAATAAATCAACATTTTTAATTTTAGCACCAAACAAGGAAGACAGAAAAATTTTTTACAGTCACCGATACCACGTTAAAGCTGACATTTTGAGCTTTAAAATGCTTTTTTTTTTGTTTGTTTTATGATGATTTTTCATCGAGTTACGTCATTTTTTCTAAAAAATACAGGGTTTGCTTCAAAGTCGTGTAAATCGGTCAAAAAAAATCGTAGGAAAATTTTTAAAAAAGCACTTTGTAGGTAAAATTATGTAGTTTATGAAACGTTAATTGAATTTTTTGAAAAAAAATTTTTTTAATGAGTTTTAAGTAGTCAAACATAAGTTAATTTTAAGGAACAAAACAATGTGTTCTTTTTTAAGGCGTACAACAGAGAAAATAAAAAAATTTTAAAAATCCACCGAAAGTGCGTTAAAGTTGAAACTTCAAGCTTCAAAATGCTTTTTTAGATTTTTTTTTACGATAATTTTTCGCCGACTTACAGCAGTTTGGAAATAGCCTAATTTTTAGAGTTCATGAAGTGTTCCCTATTTTTTTTGTACGAGTGTATATATATGTGTATACGCGCGTGTACTTGACGATTCCACGAATCCGTCAAACATGAGAATCTAAAATAAACTGTAGTATCACGTAACACGCATTACGTTTTTCCAAAAAAATTAAAGCACGTTATCATTCCCCCCCGTCCCCTTCTCTTTTCCGCAGCATTCTTAAATCACCAAAACCGTAATTAGAACATTTACAATCATCGTGGTAATGTAAAAACATTTTTAAACAATCGGCATTACCCATAAAATATTACGACCTACCAAACTACTCGTCACTCATTGGAAAAAGTAATTCATCATTATCGTAATTTGTTATTTTCTATGAAAAAAATTACTCGTTATCCCGCTACTCTATTATCACATGTTGAAAAAAATAACTTGTTATTATTGTTGTTGATTAAAAAGTGACAAGTCAACTAGTTTTATAAAATTTATAAACATCTAGACATAATATTTTGACGTGAACCTACGTCTTTGTCGATAATAAATAAGACCATACATTTACTGCTGCGGCAGGCTGCAATGCCATAAATTTGTATATTGATTATATTGAAAGTTTATGTAGCATGTATTAAAAATGAAGTATATATCTCTATTTTGAATAAAATAACGACTGTAGATTTAAATTTTTTATTTATAAATGTTTTACATTTTGCAAGAAACAACAATAAAATTGAAAGCGGTACAAGCGCAATTTACTGAAATGCCAATTGCTTGCCAGCCGCATAAAATATGAGTGTATTAGGATAAAATATGGAAAAAGATTGCGCACCCAACAATGTAACCCATTCTGATGACGACGACAACGACGACAAGAATATGATACCCATAAAAAAGAAAAAAAAATTAATACCTTACATATTGTTTTGTATGCGAGTACTAATGCATATATGTAATGTGTGACTGTGATGCGCGCGCACACGCATTGACAATAAAGATTATAAAGCACATAAACTGTTGCTGTAAAGCAGATTGCTGTTTTATCCGAGAAATTTAAATACCAGATGATTTTTACAACCAACTTATTTACCATTACTCTATAACTTCTGTAATTGCGTTATACAAATTTTCAGCTTTTTTTGTACAACTGGTTATGTTAATTACGTACAGTTGCTACTCTACAAATCGTAAAATTTGTACAATTTTTTTTTTTTATGTTGTTCAGTTGGAATATATCAAGTAAAATATATCTCTTAAAGAGGAATGCATTAAATGGATGATCCAATGCGTTCGAATAAATATTAAGACAATATTTCTTTTTCTCTTACAAAGAACATTCAATCACGACATTTATTTTACATTGGTTTCGTGTGAAATTTATTAAGCAACAAGCGACAAGTGATAGAAAATTCCTCTTTTAGTCATATCATTAAACGAATAATAAATAACATCATTCAATTATAATAATGAAATATCTGTCCATGGTATAACTCGAATTGTCTAGATATAGTATGGCCGTGTCCCTAATCTATAATCGATGATGAGCAAACTCTTCGTTTTTCTCGTATTTCTTGGAGCGAATGAAATTGGTTTTTAATGTGACGCGTAACTCGTATAGTAAGAATTGTACGTGTTCCGCGAGAGTAATGTGTTCAGGAGCATGCATATTACTTTCACATTTCACTTTGGTCAGTTTCAGCTCGAGAACTCTTTTGTGTGTGTGTGTGTGTGTGTGTGTGTGTGTGTGTGTGTGTGTGGCGCAAACAAAGAAAGTTTTTTTCAAAATTAAATCCATACAATAGTCCACCCGTATTCCGATCGCGAATAATTAGCGCCTTGTAATTAAAATTATTGTTTGTTACAATTATTCGGATTTTATTGCATTATTTCAGAACGTATCTCACGTTCCTAATTGATGAAATAATAAACTTCATATAAATAATTGACAAAGGGAAATATATAATATAGGTTAGTGTGTATATGTAAAAAAAAAAATAATGTAAAAGAAAATGGACATAAATAGTCATTTAATGCGTTTAATGTGTTTAAAATTGTATTTAAAAATTGGATTTATTAAAATTTAATTTCGTATAATCTTATGTATATTGTAATATATTATTTTGCACATTTATTGCTTTATATCGTATTTATTATATTGCTGTACTTTTTTTGTTTAAAAATAAAAAAATATTTTGTCATGGAAAAAGTTATATACACGATATATTTATAGTTTTTCCGCCAAATGTATAAACTGAGACATGTGATCTAACTTTTGTGCGAATTACATTTTCTATTATTTACTACTATAATAAATTATTAAGATAAAATGCAATACACGTTAGGTATCCATGCGATACTCGGTTACAAGTTTGTAAAGCGTGTCACCTGATTCACGCGAAATTCGATTACAAGCGTTAAAAATTAAAGAAATATGTAAAGCGCATCATTTAATCCATGCGAAATTCGATTATAAATTTGAAAAGTATACAGATGACTAAAGCTATCATCTGACTCATGCAGATTAGTAAAACATGCTTAAAACAGTACAAATACTTGTGAAGCGTGTCATTTAACCCATGTAGAATAGTGAAACTCGTTTAAAATATTCATAAAAGTTTAAACCACATCGTAAAATCCATGCAAAACTTATTTACATGCTCGAAAGATTTACAAATTATTAAAGCGCGTCGTACAATCCACGCAAATATTGACTACAAGCTTTAAAAATATACAAATCATCAACACGCTTTAAACCAAATGTTTCAACCGGTAAAAGTTGAAAAAATATCAAGCACACAATTCACGCACAATAAAAACGGTACACGCCCGCCTAATCTGAACAAGGTAATACTTTCAATCAACAGTTTACATATTGTACGAAATTGAATGGATCAGTTGAGACGCTTTACAAAGTATCAAACCATTTAAGCAATTTAAATTGATGATTTTCCATGAAATTGCATTTTTGGAAAAATGTAAGCAATTATTGAAAAATTTACACGTCATTTCAAGTTTTTGCTATTTTATTTCCATGTACACAACCGTCACCGACGAGAGCAAGTAGAATAAATCATTTTGAACCGATTGCGTGGCATCCACCACCGCGTTACCATTCATCCTGGGTGCTTTTGTGAAATTTTTAAAATTTGAAATTTAAATTTTTGCAATTTCAACATGAAAAATTTTTTCTTTATAAAGCGCACACAGAGAGTTGGAATTTTGATGATCTTTCGAGTCGAGCCTCGATTTCTTACCTTTTGGTTGAAAATGTAAGATTTTCATGGCAACACGGCAAAAGTATTATATTCTCGTGTGTCGTGTGTCAAAATATTCATACCGCATATATCGAGTCGAGATATTTTTTTCCTCGTAAAGCTCGATGAGTGGAACAATTTTCATGGTATGGATCGAGCCTTCATCTCTTACAGTTTGGCCGGAAATTTAACATCTTTCCGGTGACACACTGCAAAACTATTATATTTCAGTGTGTCGTGTGTCAAAATTTAAATTTCATTAATTCTAATTGCGATATTTTTTTTCTTACATAGCACACCAAGTGAAACAATTTTAGTTCAATGGGTCAAGTCCCTATCTCTTATCGTTTGACTGGAAATTTAAGGTTTTTTCGTTGACACACTGCAAACTTAATACATTCCAGTGTGTCGTGTGTCAAAATTAAAATTTCATAAATTCTAATTGGGATATTTTTTTTCTTACATAGCACATCAAGTGAAACAATTTTAGTTCTATGGATCAAGTTCCTATCTCTCATCGTTTGGTCGGAAATTTAAGGTCTTTCCGTCGACACACTGCAAAACTAATATATTCCAGTGTCGTGTGTCAAAATATTTAAAATGTACTTATCAATTTCAGATATTTTTTTTCTCATACAGTACAACCAGAGAAACAATTCTAGTCCTCTGGGTTGAGCTTCTATCTGTTACACTTTGGCCGAAAATTTAAAGTCTTTCCGCCGACACACTGTAAAACTATAATATTTCAGTGTGTCGTGTGTCAAAAAATATAAAATGTACTTATCAATTCGAAATAATTTTTTTCTTATTTAACACATCAAGTGAAACAATTTAAGTCCTATGAGTCAAGTCCCTACCTCTTACCGTTTGGCTAGAAATTTAATATATTATATTCTCTTATATTGTGTTAAAGTTTAAACTTCATCATTTATAGTTAATAATTTTATTTCTTATACAGTACGATGAAAGGAACAATTTCAGTTCTATGAGTCAAACTTTTATCTCTTACCGTTTGGCTGGAAATTTAAGGTTTTTTCATTGACACACTGCAAACTTAATATATTCCAGTGTGTCGTGTGTCAAAATATTTAAAATATACTTATCAATTTGAGATATTTTTTTTCTCATACAGTACAACGAGAGAAACAATTTTAATCCTCTGCATCAAGCTTCTATCTCTCACCGTTTGGTTGGAAATCTAAGGTCTTTCTGTCGACACACTGCAAAACTAATATATTCCAGTGTGTCGTGTGTCAAAATATTTAAAATATACTTATCAATTTGAAATATTTTTTTTCTTATTTAACACACCAAGTGGAACAATTTTAGTCCTATGAGTCAGGTCCCTATCTCTTACCGTTTGGCTGGAAATTTAAAGTCTTTCCGCCGACACACTGCAAAACTATTATATTTCAGTGTGTCGTGTGTCAAAATTTAAATTTCTTCAATTCTGGTTGAGATATTTTTTTTCTTATTTAACACATCAAGTGGAACAATTTCAGTTCTATGAATCAAACTTCTATCTCTTACCGTTTGGCTGGAAATTTAAGGTTTTTTCATTGACACACTGCAAACTTAATATATTCCAGTGTGTCGTGTGTCAAAATATTTAAAATATACTTATCAATTTGAGATATTTTTTTTCTCATACAGTACAACGAGAGAAACAATTTTAATCCTCTGCATCAAGCTTCTATCTCTCACCGTTTGGTTGGAAATCTAAGGTCTTTCTGTCGACACACTGCAAAACTAATATATTCCAGTGTGTCGTGTGTCAAAATATTAAAAATGTACTTATCAATTTGAAATATTTTTTTTCTTATTTAACACACCAAGTGGAACAATTTTAGTCCTATGAGTCAGGTCCCTATCTCTTACCGTTTGGCTGGAAATTTAAAGTCTTTCCGCCGACACACTGCAAAACTATTATATTTCAGTGTGTCGTGTGTCAAAATTTAAATTTCTTCAATTCTGGTTGAGATATTTTTTTTCTTATTTAACACATCAAGTGGAACAATTTCAGTTCTATGAATCAAACTTCTATCTCTTACCGTTTGGCTGGAAATTTAAGGTTTTTACGCCGACACACTGCAAAACTAATATATTCCAGTGTGTCGTATGTCAAAATATTTAAAATGTACTTATCAATTTGACATATTTTTTTTCTCATACAGTACAACGAGAGAAACAATTTTAGTCATCTGGATCAAGCTTCTATCTCTCACCGTTTAGTTGCAAATGTAAAGTCTTTCTGCCGACACACTGCAAAACTAATATATTTCAGTGTGTCGTGTGTCAAAATTTAAATTTAATCAATTCTGGTTGAGATATTTTTTTTCTTATTTTACACATCAAGTGGAACAATTTCAGTTCTATGAGTCAAGCTTTTATCTCTTACCGTTTAGCTGGAAATTTAAGGTCTTTCCGCCGACACACTGCAAAACTAATATATTCCAGTGTGTCGTGTGTCAAAATATTTAAAATGTGCTTATCAATTTGAGATATTTTTTGTCTCATACAGTACAACGAGAGAAACAATTTTAGTCCTCTGGATCAAGCTTCTATCTCTCATTGTTTGGTCGGAAATTTAAAGTCTTTCTGCCGACACACTGCAAAACTAATATATTCCAATGTGTCGTGTGTCAAAATATTTAAAATGTATTTATCAATTTAATATAATTTCTTTCTCATACAGTACAACGAGAGAAACAATTTTGGTCCTTTGGATCAAGCTTCTATCTCTCACCGTTTGGCTGGAAATTTAAGATCTTTCCGTCGACACACTGCAAAACTAATATATTTCAGTGTGTCGTGTGTCAAAATTTAAATTTCATCAATTCTGGTTGAGATATTTTTTTTCTTATTCAACACACCAAGTGGAACAATTTTAGTCCTATGAGTCGAATCCCTATCTCTTACCATTTGGCTGGGAATTTAAAGTTTTTCGGATGACACACTGCAAAACTAATATATTCCAGTGTGTCGTGTGTCAAAATATTTAAAATGTATTTATCAATTTAATATATTTTTTTTCTCATACAGTACAACGAGAGGAACCATTCTAGTCCTCTGGATCGAGTTTCTATCTTTTACACTGGCCGAAAATTAAAATATTATATTTTCCTATATTCTGTTAAAATTTATACTTCATCAATTCTGGTTGAGATATTTTTTTTTTTATTTAACACACCAAATGGAATAATTTCAGTTCTCTAGATCAATCTTCTATCTCTCACTGTTTGGTTGGAAATGTAAGGTCTTTCCGCCGACACACTGCAAAACTATTATATTTCAGTGTGTGTCGTGTGTCAAAATTTAAATTTCATCAATTCTGGTTGAGATATTTTTTTTCTTATTTAACATATCAAGTGGAACAATTTCAGTCCTATGAATCAAGCTTCTATCTCTTACCGTTTGGCTGGAAATTTAAGGTTTTTACGCCGACACACTGCAAAACTATTATATTTCAGTGTGTCGTATGTCAAAATATTTAAAATGTACTTATCAATTTGACATATTTTTTTTCTCATACAGTACAACGAGAGAAACAATTTTAGTCATCTGGATCAAGCTTCTATCTCTCACCGTTTAGTTGCAAATGTAAAGTCTTTCTGCCGACACACTGCAAAACTAATATATTTCAGTGTGTCGTGTGTCAAAATTTAAATTTAATCAATTCTGGTTGAGATATTTTTTTTCTTATTTTACACATCAAGTGGAACAATTTCAGTTCTATGAGTCAAGCTTTTATCTCTTACCGTTTAGCTGGAAATTTAAGGTCTTTCCGCCGACACACTGCAAAACTAATATATTCCAGTGTGTCGTGTGTCAAAATATTTAAAATGTGCTTATCAATTTGAGATATTTTTTGTCTCATACAGTACAACGAGAGAAACAATTTTAGTCCTCTGGATCAAGCTTCTATCTCTCACCGTTTAGTTGCAAATGTAAAGTCTTTCTGCCGACACACTGCAAAACTAATATATTTCAGTGTGTCGTGTGTCAAAATTTAAATTTAATCAATTCTGGTTGAGATATTTTTTTTCTTATTTAACACATCAAGTGGAACAATTTCAGTTCTATGAATCAAGCTTCTATCTCTTACCGTTTGGCTGGAAATTTAAGATCTTTCCGTCGACACACTGCAAAACTATTATATTTCAGTGTGTCGTGTGTCAAAATTTAAATTTCATTAATTCTGGTTGAGATATTTTTTTTCTTATTTAACACATCATGTGGAACAATTTAAGTCCTATGGGTTGTCTCTATTTTTTATTGTTTGACTGCAAATTTAAGGTCTTTCTACCGACACTGCAAATCTAATATATTCCAGTGTGTTATATGTCAAAATTTAAATTTCATCAATTTTAATTGACATAATATTTTCCTAGTAGAATTGAATGAGAAAAATATTTTTATTCCTATAGATTTAGTTATCTATTACTGTTTGATTTGAAATTTAAGGTTTTTCCACCAACATATTGTAAAACTAATATATTTCAGTATGAAAAAAATTAAGAAGGAAAGATATAATATATATATATCATCTCAAATATCCCTTTCTTTTCCATTCTTTCTTTTTTATTCAATTTTCATTTTCTTCCCCTTTTTCTCCTTTTTTATCTTTTCTATTTCTTTCATTTCCTTTTTCTATTTTCTTTCTCTCTCTCTCTCTCTAATATATATATATATATATATATATATATATATATATATATATTTATATATACATATATATATATATATATATATATATATATATATATATATATCTATAAAGGAAGATGTCCTGACTGACTGACTGACTGACTGACTGACTGACTGACTGACTGACTCATCAACGCCCAGGCCAAACCCCTGAACCTAGAGACTTGAAATTTGGAGGGTGTATTCCTCTTATGACGTAAGCATCCACTAAGAAAGGATTTTTAGAAATTCCACCCCTAAGGGGGTGAAAAGGGGTAAAATGTGTTTTCACGACTGTCCTGACTGACTGACTGACTGACTCATCAACGCTCTTTTAGAAATGCCACCCTTAAGGGGGTGAAATATATATAGAAGATGTCCTAACTGACTACTGACTCATCAACGCCCAGCCCAAACCCTAGAATCTAGAGACTTGAAATTTGGAGGGTGTATTCCTCTCATGACGTAAGCACCCTGTTACGTCCGGGGTGATTTCGGAACGTCGGAGTGGGTTTACGCTAACCGAACCATTTAATCAGTTTCACTACGTTAAGAAGAGGTCGAAGGTAAGTGAGATTCAGCTATTTTTTCTTTCGCGGCTTGGGCCGCGCTACACTCGCGAAGGAGGACACGAATTTTTTGTGTTAAGATTTCCGTCTGCACGATTCTCGGTTTCGTGCTGTCTTTGACGGGTGGAGACGGCTGTCGCGAATCGGGGGCGTCATGAACGCCTGGGGGAGGCTCGACTGTGACGGAACGAGACGGAACACTGAAAATACTCGGATCGAATTCACCGGCCGTATGATATGCCCGTCGGAGCCTTTTTAACTGGTGGGCTTGTCCGGACCGCCTCGAACGTACCATTTGGTTACGACAGACTTACCTCACGATAAGTAAATAATAATTCAGATTCCTGGTTAATGTGTATATGTCGCCTTCCTCCGTATTTGTGTCCTTGTCAATCTTGTGTGTATGTATTCTCGTGGCAGTGGATGTAGTTGTGTAGCCTTGAGCGGTAACGGGTAGGTAATGACTCGATAATGCGTAATTCTTAATCTAATTTATTTTACATATTTTAGGAACAGAGGGAAGCTGAGATCAGAGAACGCCCTGCGGGAGGCGCGCATCTGGGTAAGGAGCGGTCGAGAACGCCCTGAGAGAGGCGCGCATCGGCGTGAGGATCGGTCGAGAACGCCCTGAGAGAGACGCGCTTCGTCTGGTGGGTATCGGTTTAAGGATCGTCGCGATGTAAGTGAACGAAATTGTTTTGTGATGTACTGCAACTATTTTATTGTTGACCACACTCTTGTTTGCTTTTACAGGCGGAATCTCGGCAGATTCAATACCGGTGCCCGCGGGTAAAAGGCACGGGTCGATGAACGCGCCCGCGGCTAAGTTCCAGCGAGGAATAACGTGCCCGCGGCTAAGTTCCCACGACACGTACGCGCTCACGGCTATGTTCGAATGACGAATTCGCGCTCACGGCTATGTTACCACGACGCGTACGCGCTCACGGCTATGTTCGCACAACAATAACGCGCCCGCGGCTAAGTTCCTTCGACTCACGATGCTCTCGGATAATAATACGGAAACCGATTGCTTAAACCGAATACAGAGTACCGAATGAATTGCGTGCCCGCTCCGCAGGGCCTGTATATATACCCCTAGTTCGGTGGTGTCCCGGGGTAAGGGACTAGGGTTCACGCGTGTACGCGAGACCGTCACGTGAGGCTGTCCGAAAATCGCGTGATTTTCCGAGAGCGACGTGTGCCGGTACATACAATTAATATATATTACACGCTTAATAAAGGAACTTATCAATTTATACGCTACTTTATGTTATTTCCGCGTTCCTATACTTATATTTTACCTTAACTATATTACAATACTTATACGAATTTACACCACTATTAACAGACGTTCTATGATTTTACAATAGTATCGACATTATCAACGTAATGCGCGTTGCCACACGAACACGCGGCATATTAATCTTCGCTGTTCGTTACAACCCACTAAGAAAGGATTTTTAGAAATTCCACCCCTAAGGGGGTGAAAAGGGGTAAAATGTGTTTTCACGACTGTCCTGACTGACTGACTCATCAACGTCCAGCCCAAACCCTTGAGGGAGGGAGGGAGGGAGGGAGGGAAGGAGGGAGGAAGGGAGGGAGGGAGGGAGGGAAGGAGGGAGGGAGGGAGGGAGGGAGGGAGGA
>JASTWL010000897.1:0-67676 GCA_035220575.1 Temnothorax rugatulus | reverse complement strand
TGTATGTCTGCCTATCCCTTAGCTTCTTCTCCTCTCTATATTATAATGAAAGAAACGTATCCGACTGAAAAAGGCCCGTTTAGCGAAATAGGAAGCCGATGCCAGTCTCACGCGAAAAGCGAACGTCGAATTTATAACACAATGGCTGCGTTCGGGAAGCGCGCTATTAGCGCTATTGCATCATTCTATCTTTATCGCTCATCAGGTGTAAAACAAGGATTAGAATAAGCAAATAGCACTAATAGTGTCTTCCCGAACGCACCCAATAAATTATAACAGTTCTGCAATAAATTACGGCGTCCACGTGCACGCGAATCGACGCGTCTGTTCTCTGTTCGCTCGGATTGATTAAAGTTTCGCTGAGAGACGGCGGGATGTGTTTGTGTGTGTGTCGCGTTGCTGGTAAATCCTACGGGAAAAAACGTAATGTATGGTGGCGAGATATACGGATGAAGAAAAGTCAGGCTGTCAATTCATTATAGGTCTTTACGCACTTAGTCTAATTATATTGTTCATAACGTAAGGCTTCAACTACTGCTTTCTTCTTTGTGTTTTTTCGGAGGAAGGCGGAACGTGTCTCTGACGAACTTGTGAATTTTTGCGAAGTCATATAACGAGGCTTCGTTCGAAATAAAGATTCCATCCAATAAATTTTACGGTTCGGACGACCCATCCTCCGCCTTCCTCTTACAAAACGATAAAAGATTGAAGCGCACCCGGAAGGGAAACGAAAGCACCGCGAGCTTGCTCTTCTCGACGGTCCTTCGAACTTATTCGCGAGGCAACGATACTTTACGCAAATATCCACTGTCTGTATGCAATCATAATTAGCTAATCATCCGTCGACGAAACATATCGCTCACGTTAAAACAGCCGCTTCGGCGTAAACTGCACGTTATGCGCGTTCTGCCGACGCGTATCTCAATCAAACAAACAAATATATATATAAAAAAACATTCTTTTTGAAATAGAAATTGAGATAAAAAAGACATCTTTTGCGAGGTTCCTATACTTTGCTTGAAAAATACATATGATATAAAAGAACAAAAAAAATTTATGCAGAATTATTCTAGTACAAAATAATCGGAGCACGATCCTGGAGACGTCCCGTGTTCGCGATCGTCATCGTGGACGTGGCCCCGGGCCCAGAAAAAAAATAATCGTACAAACGATAGACTCAAACGATGAAAAAAAAAAAAATAAATAAAAAAGTTTTATATATAAGGCCACGACACTCCCGCGGATGGCATACCCCCCGCCGTGTATCTTGACGCCGACGGCGGCGCGTATGCTGACGGCGGCGCGCATGCTGACGGCGGCGCGTATGCTGACGGCGGCGCGTATGCTGACGGCGGCGCGTATGCTGACGGCGGCGCGTATGCTGATGGCGGCGCGTATGCTGGCGGCGGCGGCAATGACGCGTATGCTGGCTGCGGCGGCGTGTATGCTGGCGACGGCGGCGGCGGCGGCATGTATGCTGACGGCGGTGGCGGCGGCGTATATGCTGGCGACGGCAGCGGCGGGGTGTATGCTGGCGACGGCGGCGGCGGCGGCAGCGGTGCGGGCGACGCGTACGCCGACGGTGGAATATACGCTGGCTGCGCGTATACTCCACCGGTGTACCTCATGTTTCTCTGCTGCCTCTGCAGCGCTCGACGCATCACATTAATTGCGATCTGTAAAAAAAATGTATATATATATATATATATATATATATATATATATATATATATATATATATATAGGGTGAATCATTTTTCGACGCAGGCAAATATCTTGAAAAATATGGAAGATACAGAAAAATGTTTCAGACAAAAGTTGTATGTCTAAAAGGGACACATGATTCGGATGTGAGTCATATAGTACAAGATCCCGACTAAAATCGACCTTCACCCATCTGTTTTCCTAATAAAAGGTATTTTTTATCAAACATAATGAATAAACGAACAAATCGCGGATGAGTTGCCTAATTAAATCAGCTCAAAGCTACCCTTAATTAAAAATAATTTAATTAATTTTTTTTATTTCTACACTCATTTATATTCTCAAAAAATTCAGTACCAATCGAAGATACAAAGCATAAGTAGAAAGGAAAAGTTAGGTTGCCTATCTTTTACTCCTCCCTATTACCGGGTTGCCAGGTATAAACAGGTGAGTTGGTATTACCAATTTACACTTATCTTTATTCTTTAATTGAACTATATAATAAAATAAAGATAATTTTATTGCGAACACAGCGGTAGGTTGCCTAAGCAAAATCGATCAAGACTTGCGGTTGCCGCGCAGTCCGAATATTTGAGTAAGCGAGCGGGGTGCGACAGAGAAGCGCTGAGGAGGATGCAGCATAGTAGCTATGCGTGAGGCAGTTGCCGAGTGAAAGAGAGTGCGCATGCTCTTTTCTACGAGAGAAAGACAACTCTATCGCTCGAAATCTTTTTTGGAGTAAATAATATAAAAATAATTTCTAATATAAAAATGTATAACATAACAATAATTTACAAGTAATATTAACTTACCTTTCAATTTTATCTATTTCATTAATAAAACCGAGTAAATAAATAAATATTTCAGAAAACGATAAAAAATTAATAACACATTTATTGTTATAGTAAAAAAATTATATGTTATAAAACTTAAAAGTTATTGTACAAGTTGATGACATATGCACGTGACAAACAATGATAATAATGATGACAGTCCCTCAGAATTTGACTATAACATTGCAACTTCTGATGAATCAGATGATGAATAACTTTTTGTACAATAACTTTAAGTTTTATAATATATTATTTTTTTACTATAACAATAAATGTGTTATTAATTTTTTATCGTTTTCTGAAATATTAATTTATTTACTCGGTTTTATTAATGAAATAGATAAAATTGAAAGGTAAGTTAATATTATTTGTATATTATTGTTATGTTATACATTTTTATATTAGAAATTATTTTTATAATATTTACTCCAAAAAAGATTTCGGGCGATAGAGTTGTCTTTCTCTATCGCACGGAGAAAAGAGCATGCGCACTCTCTTTCACTCGGCAACTGCCTCACGCACAATTGCTATGCTGCGTCCTCCTCTATTGCATAGAATAGTATGTACGTTCAGCGCTTCTCTGTCGCATCCCACTCGCTTACTCAAATATTCGGACTAAGCGCGGCAACCGCAAGTCTTGATCGATTTTACTTTGGCAACCTAATACCACTGTGTTCGCAATAAAATTATCTTTATTTTAATATATAGTTGAGAATAAAGATGAGTGTAAATTGATAATACCAACTCACCTGTTTATACCTGGCAACCCGGTAATAGGGAGCAATAAAAGATAGGCAACCGAACTTTTCCTTTCTACTTATGCTTTGTACTTTCGATTGGTACTGAATTTTTTGAGAATATAAATGAATGTAAAAAAAATTAATTAAATTATTTTTAATTAAGGGTAGCCTTGAGCTGATTTAATTTGGCAACCTATCCGCAATTTGTTTGTTTATTCATTGTTTGATAAAAAATACCTTTTATTAGGAAAACAGATGGGTGAAGGTCTATTTTAGTCGGGATCTTAGACTAATATCATAGATGTCGTTTTCAAAAAATTTTGAAAGCGACTAATGAAACTTGATTTTTCCCTTGAGATAAAAGTTGTTCATCTCATCGAGACGTTTTGAAAAGACTATAATAAAGCTCTCTTTCGGAATTTCTGTAGATATTTTAACTTATGTTATAATATTTTTAATATAAAATGTAAAATATCTCGTGAAGTATTCACTTTTCTATGATTTTACCTTCATATTTTTATATGTAGAATTATAAAAGAAATCTATTGTTGTAAAAAAAATATATTTTTTTAAAAAATTCGATTGGATTTCATAGACGCATTCAATTTTGCAAAATTGCAAATGTAAAAATTAATATTATTATTCGCTTCCTTTCATTATTCTACATATAAAAGAATGAAGGTAAAATCATAGAAAAGTGAATACTTCACGAGATATTTCATATTTTATATTAAAAATATAACAAAATTTAAAATATCTCCAGAAATTCCGAAAGAGAGCTTTATTACAGTCTTTTGAAAACGTTTCGATGGGATCTACAACTTTTATCTCAAGGAAAAAATCATATTCCATTAGTCGCTTCCTAAATTTCTTGAAAACGACGACATCTATATGACAAGACACATTGGAATCATATTCATGGGCAGATCCATTACTTTTCGACCAAAAGTTGCGGGGGTGGGTCACCGATTTTGATGCCGATTTTTTCCTCGAAAGTACACTAGAAAAGGAGATGATCCTGAAAATTTGAACCCGATTCGATCAAATCCGGCCGCTGGAGAATTGTTTGAATTTTGAAAAAAGTCGATTTTTCAGTCATTTTCAAAAATTTATATCTCAGCTTCTATATAACTTAGAGACTCGTTTGAGGCCGCATTCTTTTCTGTAAACCCTCTACTTTTAAGGAAAAAATTGGTCATTGGTTTACACTCAAGTCCGGCTTCACGGCGAGCTGCTAACTAAACCACTGTTTTAGAGAAATTTTGCCTATTTTTGAAATGCTGTCATATCTACAGTTTTCGAAGTAGAGGGTTGATCAGCAGCTGATATTTTTTGTTCAGGTATACTCTGAAGAAATCTACCCACTTTTTACTTGATTGCTTCTATTTCGTTAAGTTATGGCCATCTAAAGCCGATCGATTTTCGAAAAATCGCCATTTTCAGATAGCCAGAACTTTTTTCGGTAATTATGCAGTATAGGGGAGGCACCTCCGATGACCTTGACCTTGACATATGTTGTCAAGGTCACCCTCCTGAGTGACCTTCAGAAGGTTTTAGGCGTCGCTCGCTATTCGTTAAAAAGTTATTAACAAAAAAAATTTGAAAAATATAGCAGCTATTTTGAGTATTGGAAGGCATAAATGACTAATATAAAAGGGACATCCTCTCCGATGACCTTAACCTTGACATATGTTGTCAAGGTCACCCTCCTGAGTGACCTTCAGAAGGTTTTAGCCGTCGCTCGCTATTCGTTAAAAAGTTATTAACAAAAAAAGTTTGGAAAATATAGCAGCTATTTTGAGTATTGGAAGGCATAAATAACTAATATATACGTGTGTGTGCCCTGCTTTAAAGAAAATCACAACTTCTATAGTTATAATTATAGAAGTTGTAATTTTCTTTATAGCAGGGCACACACACAATTATGCAGTATAGGGGAGGCACCTCCGATGACCTTGACCTTGACATATGTTGTCAAGGTCACCCTCCTGAGTGACCTTCAGAAGGTTTTAGCCGTCGCTCGCTATTCGTTAAAAAGTTATTAACAATGTATGTCCTGCTTTATAGAAGTTGTGATTTTCTTTAAAGCAGGGCACACACACGTATATATTAGTTATTTATGCCTTCCAATACTCAAAATAGCTGCTATATTTTCCAAACTTTTTTTGTTAATAACTTTTTAACAAATAGCGAGCGACGGCTAAAACCTTCTGAAGGTCACTCAGGAGGGTGACCTTGACAACATATGTCAAGGTTAAGGTCATCGGAGAGGATGTCCCTTTTATATTAGTCATTTATGCCTTCCAATACTCAAAATAGCTGCTATATTTTCCAAATTTTTTTTGTTAATAACTTTTTAACGAATAGTGAGCGACGGCTAAAACCTTCTGAAGGTCACTCAGGAGGGTGACCTTGACAACATATGTCAAGGTCAAGGACATCGGAGGTGCCTCCCCTATACTGCATAATTACCCTTTTTTCTTTCAACTCGAAATCCTTTGAAATTTTCAGGGAATATACTTCATTATATCCTTAAACAACGTTGAAAATTTCAATTTTGGAATAGAAGTGGTTTCCGAGTTATGAAGTTTTTAAAATGTCAACTTTTCGATTTAATATGACATTTTTTGTGGTTTTATCATCAATTTTGTAAATTTAATGTAAATAATTGATATTTTTCGGAAAATATATTCGAAAATAAGGAGCAAAACGGATTGTTTGAGAAAATTGAGGGAAAAAATTAATATTTTTTATTTTGATTTATTTGTTTAAAATTTTTTAAAAGTAAATATTTGTTCATTTCTTTTAATAATATGTTGAATACAAATTTCCAAAGTATTTGAGAACTATCATATAAAACTGTACCATCTTTAACAATAAACATTAAAAATAACAGTATTAACGTTAGTACTATAAACTTTGAACAATTTTAAACAAATAAATCAAAATAAAAAATATTAATTTTTTCCCTCAATTTTCTCAAACAATCCGTTTTGCTCCTTATTTTCGAATATATTTTCCGAAAAATATCAATTATTTACATTAAATTTACAAAATTGATGATAAAACCACAAAAAATGTCATATTAAATCGAAAAGTTGACATTTTAAAAACTTCATAACTCGGAAACCACTTCTATTCCAAAATTGAAATTTTCAGGGTTGTTTAAGGATATAATGAAGTATATTCCCTGAAAATTTCAAAGGATTTCGAGTTGAAAGAAAAAAGTTCTGGCTATCTGAAAATGGCGATTTTTCGAAAATCGATCGGCTTTAGATGGCCATAACTTAACGAAATAGAAGCAATCAAGTAAAAAGTGGGTAGATTTCTTCAGAGTATACCTGAACAAAAAATATCAGCTGCTGATCAACCCTCTACTTCGAAAACTGTAGATATGACAGCATTTCAAAAATAGGCAAAATTTCTCTAAAACAGTGGTTTAGTTAGCAGCTCGCCGTGAAGCCGGACTTAAGTGTAAACCAATGACCAATTTTTTCCTTAAAAGTAGAGGGTTTACAGAAAAGAATGCGGCCTCAAACGAGTCTCTAAGTTATATAGAAGCTGAGATATAAATTTTTGAAAATGACTGAAAAATCGACTTTTTTCAAAATTCAAACAATTCTCCAGCGGCCGGATTTGATCGAATCGGGCTCAAATTTTCAGGATCATCTCCTTTTCTAGTGTACTTTCGAGGAAAAAATCGGCATCAAAATCGGTGACCCACCCCCGCAACTTTTGGTCGAAAAGTAATGGATCTGCCATATATATATATATATGCAATGTCGGAAGTGTAAAGCATATGTATAATGTATACGTATATACTAGGAATTGGCAAAAAATAAATGTCCATTTTTCCGTAACATTGCATTGAATATTCTTCCAGAGTATATATATATATATATATATATATATATATATATATATATATATATATATATATATATGTATATATAAAATAATAAAATATCGCGCGCGCGTGCGCGCGTGTGTGTGTGTGTGTGTGTGTGTGTGTGTGTGTGTGTGTGTGCGTGCGTGTATGCGTATGTGCGTATGTGCATACGTACGTGCACGTGTGAATGAGCGAACGAACGTATGGACGGACGGACGGACGGACGAGCGAAAGGACGAACGCGCACGTACACACACACGCACGCTACATTGCTGTAGCGGCCCTTACTCTACTCACCTTACGCATTGCGGTCGCTCTCTCTTTCTCCTCGCTTTGTGGTAGCGATGACGGTGTCGGTGGCGGCGGCGGTAGCGGCATAACCTCCGTCGCTATCGACGCTATCGTCATCGTCGGTGGCATCGGTGTCAGAGGCGGCGGCGACGTCATCCCCGTTGCTATCGTCATCGTCGGTGGCATCGGTGTCGATGGCGGAGGCGGAGGCGGCGGCGGCATTATCGCCTTTGCTGTCGTCGTCGATGGCGGAGGCGGCGGAGGCGGCGGCGGCGGCGCCGCGGCGCCGGCGTTATCGCCTTTGCTGTCGTCGTCGATCGGTCGATGGGGTCGGTGGCGGCAGCTTGCCCACCACACTTCCCTCACTTTTGGCTGAAATAAAAAAAAAATAAAATTACTGATTTTCTAATAAATTATATATAAATAAAGTCTATCCAATCAGCACCGTTCTTTACAAGGATATACATTCGTGAGCCACGTGCCTCTATATTATATTTCGAAGCGCTCGCCTCACGGAAGTATATCCGTTCATAAAATAGTACTAATTGTAAGTAACGCGTTACTTGTAACGCCGTTACCATTACCGTTATCTTTTTATAGTAACGATTTGGTAATGACATTACGTTTTTCCATAACGGTAATGGTCACGACGTTACAAGTAACGCGTTACTTCCCAACCCTATATATATGTATACATTTACGATATGTCCGCCGTGGTCTATCCATAATAATCCGGTCACGCGGTCACTCACGGGCCGACCGGTCACTCACGGCGGAAGATTCCGCGGGACCGTCGCAGGATTCCGCGGAACCGTCGCGGATCACGAACTAAGGCAACTAAGCACTGGCCCACTCGCCCACTCGCTCACTGGCACTGGCACTACGAGACAACGAGACTGAGGAGCTGCCCGGGCTGCTCGGGGGTCGGGGGGTCTCGATCACGTGACACTTTTTCTATCGCATGTTTTTTTGACTTCGCTGGGTTCGGTCCTTGCGACGGAAAACAAACGAATCGCGTTTAGAAAAGGACAGCCATATTCTGTCTCTCTCGCGCTGCGTTTTTGCTGTTCGGCGAGCTCACCAAGCTGCTAGCCGGCTCGCTTGACGAGCGACGTGACAATTGTTTTTCGGCTTCGATGATACCGCGCCGGAAAATAATTGTCACACAGCGAACGACAAGCATTGCGATGAATTCGCGATGAATTCGCTCGCTGCTCGCTGCTCGGCGTGGTATCATCGAAGCCGGAAAATAATTTTTACTCAGCGAGCGACGAATTCATCGCGTAAAAATTTCTAAATCATTATTATATTTATTTTTTAAATGTTTTAAAATTATTTTTTATTTATTTTATATATTATGTTTAAAATGTTTCTTCGATGATTACACAGGCACACAAAAAAAAATAAGTGGTCTGTACCAAAGACTAGACCCATCATTTCTTATGTATTTTGACGTGCTGAATCCAAATCCGGGGTCAAAATTGACCTCCACCACACAAATTTTTTTTAAATCGCGAAAAACCACCATTGAAAACGGAAAATCCCAATATAAGGTGGGTCAGTACCAAAGACTAGACCCATCATTTCTTATGTATTTTGACGCGCTGAATCCAAATCCGGGGTCAAAATTGACCCCCACCTTACCAATTTTTTTTAAATCGCGAAAAACCACCATTGAAAACGAAAAATCCCAGTATAAGGTGGGTCAGCGTTAGGTCTCTTTTAAGCATCCAACAAAAATCTGTCATCATATTAACATCCCATCTTCCTTGATACCGACGCTCCATTTCCTTCATATCTTGATGAAACCTTTCACCTTGTTCTTCGCTGTAATCTCCCAGGTTTTCGGGAAAGTAATCAAGATGAGAGTGTAGAAAATGCAATTTTAAGTTCATCAACAGCCCAAACGATTGTAATTTTCTAACATTTCCTCAACTATATTCTGGTAATCCTCACTTTTCTGATTCCCTATGAAATTCTGAGCTACTTTCTTGAAACTGAGCCATGCTGCTTTTTGATGCTCAGTCATTTTTGTGATAAATTTTTTATTCGTGATTAAAAAGAAAGTGGGGGGTGGTACAGTAATGCTGGCCCGAGATTCGGATTCAGGACATCAAAGTACATATAGATTGGGTCTTACAGTTGGTTGCCACATTTATACCTAACGCTGACCCACCTTATATTGGGATTTTCCGTTTTCAATGGTGGTTTTTCGCGATTTAAAAAAAATTTGTGTGGTGGAAGTCAATTTGGACCCCGGATTCAGCACGTCAAAATACATAAGAAATGATGGGTCTAGTCTTTGGTACAGACCACTTATTTTTTTTTGTGTGCCTGTGTTATCAACTAAATGTACACTTCCCGAAAAAGATTCCGAAGAGGATTTCTAAATATATAAATAAAGCAGAATTTAAAAAGATTTTGGAATTATTGCGAACCGATATTATTCGTATGGCTGCAAACGTTAAAATATGTATAAAATATTAAATTCAATAATAATGAAATAATAATTTTTTTATTATACATTCTTTCCTAATCATTCATTTTAATGTACATATAAAAAATAAAAAAAAATTGGGAAAAGCAGGGTTTGAACGCGCGACCTGCAACGTTTCAGTCCGCCACCTCAGTTGCTGCGCCACGCTTGCTACATGGCTATCTCGGTTGCGTACTCGGTACATCAGTCGCACGAGAAGTTTCAATACTTTCTCGCAAATACTTGAAAAAAGCATCGCACTGCTTGCTCCGTTTCAAGTAAAACTTACTCTGTTTCGAGGGGAACATCTTATGATGGACACACGTTTTTTCTAGGTGGAGGTGTTCCTGAGATTTTAAAGTAACCTTTGTTTTTTTTCAATGAAATCATACGATCTTTTTTAGATAACATAATTCCTCTAGTTATTTGGCACATAAAAGTAAGCTAGCAGTTATCAAAAAATCAATAGTTCACGAGATATTATATTTTATTCTAGCATATATTTTGACATGAAATATAAAATACCTTGTAAAGTATTCATTTTTTAATAACTGTACCTACTTTTATGCGTAAAATAGTAGAACGAGTAAGTTGATTTAAAGACAACGCATAATTGCTTTTCTAAAAAAAATAATGCAATTTGTAATGTGCAATTACATACTTTTTTTGGAAAGCAACTATATGTTTTTCTTACATCAATTGATTCGTCCCACTATCCTACATATAAAAGTATCATAATATATATAATATAAAATATCCCGTAAACTATTGATTTTTTAATAGCTTTACCCCTTTATACATTTATATACCACATAAGTAGAGAAATTATATAAAGAAAGTTGTGTGTATGATTCCATTAAGATAAACAAAGGTCATCTTAAATCTCAGGAACACCTCCACTTAGGAAAAAACGTATGTCGTCATAAGATGTCCCCCTCGAAACAGAGTAAGCTTTACTTGAAACGTTTTTCAATGAAATCATCCGTTCGCGAAATATAGCGCTGTTAAATTTATAACAGAACACCCTGTATATAAATTATTTTTTATATTTCATTGGTAAAGCTATTATCTATTTCTAAATGATGGTCTTTACTCTATATCGAATTGACGCGAAGTCAGAAAGCGCAGTGTAGGTATGTACATACTGTGTATGGATGTAAAACGAACCAAAAAACGAATATAAATATTATACAATAATTTGCAATTGTTCAATGAACATGATATAATTATGATAAAGACAAAAAGATAATATCAACCAGTATTTGAAAGCGAACATTCATCGACGCATCGACGTCGATTTCACTAATTATTCCTGACAGAATACGTAATGTGAATCTTTTTATTTTTAGATTTCGAATAGATTTTTAGTACGGGCAGTATATATCGGAACACGGCCGTAGGATGTGTCATATATAAATAACATCATGGTGTTTCCTCGGTACCGGGAGTCAGGGCTAAAATGAGAATATTGAAGTTTATTACGGCGCAAAGCTGTAACTTTTTTAAATCGATTCTTATGATTTCCAGTAACAAGTGTGTAAAGTCTCTAGAATTAACTCGGCCCCCTTTTTTTATTGCAAAATATATTTAAAAAACGCGTTTCTGTATAGTTTTCTTTGAATAATTCACATTCACACAATACAAATTATAATTTGTAACTCAGTTTTCGGGAACCTGTAAAAATGACCCTCTTCTCGCGTATTTTTTGCAATTTTGCAATTTAAAAAAATTCATTTAATTTTTTTAAAACTTATTCTTATAGGAAAATTCCTTCCAAACAATTTTCCTCCTTTCAAGTTTTGTCGTTTGATCAACACAGAAGGAATTATTCAAAGAGAGCTATACAGAAACGCGTTTTTTTTTATATATTTTGCAATAAAAAAAGGGGGCCGAGTTAATTCTAGAGACTTTACACACTTGTTACTGGATATCATAACAATCGATTAAAAAAAGTTACAGCTTTGCGCCGTGAACTTCAATATCTAATCCCCTGACTCCCGGACTAAATATTATGTTATTCGCTCGAGCCGATATGTATTTTTACAAATTCATATCTATGCATTTGTAGTAGATATTAGGAATTTTCTTTGAACAATATTCTTTACTGATTCATTGATATGAATTCGTAAGAATACCCGCTCCAACGACATAGTATTACTAATACCGGATAAAATGCCGTGATATCATTTACCGCATTTACATGACACATACACTACGGTCTTTTTCTTACGTATACTGCCACTACACAAATGTATTCCAAATGTAAACATGTAAAAATTCACGTTACGTACAGATGTTCAGTACTGGTAATGTAAATTGTGAACGCGATCTATGTGTCTATGGCTGCGTTCGGTTTGGGCGCTCACGCGCTGTAAGCATCATTCTATCTTTGTTGCACATCGAATATCGAACGAAGATAGAGCGATGCTTACAGCGCGTGAGCGCCCAAACCGAACGCAGCCTATATATATATGAAAAAATCAACGACGATCTCGGAGTGAGAGAGATAGATACTGTCGCGACGATAGTGTAGTGACGCGAGTGCAATAACGTGCTACAGTGAAGTGAAAAGTGAAGTAAACAGTGAAGTAAACAGTGAAGTGAACAGTGAAGTGACTCTTCAAGACTAAGGAAGTAGGTAAATATAATGGGTGTGAAATATTTTGAGAAAAAGAAGCCTTTGTATTGCCACAGACTGTCCCGGAAGAAAGGAGCGTTACAGAGGTTAGTATACATTATGCATCTATGATGACACTTTGATGAATATTTATTATACAAATCCCCCAAGCTATCGATCAAGTCTACTTAGAATCTATTCATTCGTTATTGAGATCTCAAAATCTCGGGTATTCGCAACTCGTGCGTTCGCGTAAAAGAGTCTCGCTCCGCGTGTATTTGGCGCGAGGCTCTACCGTGTCTCTCGATATTTACAAATAGAAAAATTTAATCAGACTGACTGACTGACTGACTGACTGACTGACTGACTGACTGACTGACTGGACTGACTGGACTGACTGGACTGACTGGACTGACTGGACTGACTGGACTGACTGGACTGACTGGACTGACTGGACTGACTGGACTGACTGGACTGACTGGACTGACTGACAGGCGGACAGTTTTTATTACATTTTTAACTTTTCTTATATAAAATTTTATATAAAGGTTAGGTCAACTTTCTTACTGTAATATTCTTTTTTATAAATAATTTTGTAAAGATCATGTGCATACATCGCATGCGCGCACACACATACACGCACGCACGCACGCACGCACGCACACACACACACACACACACACACACACACACACACACACACAAATTTTATTCTGACATAGTATAAAATATTGCAAAATGTTAATAATTTTTCTTTTTTTTAAGTTTCTTTAGATTCTAAATTATAAGTAGTATCTGTGTGAAAGATAAAAATGCAATCCTTTGTCTATTCATTGAACTAAAAATTAGTTATGCATGTTCGTGTAATAATACTTAGTAGTATAGTCATTAGTAATGTAATGGTAGTACATAGAGTGCCAGAAGCGTCAATTCTGATGGTACTGGCAGAGTAAATGTCATAAGCGTTTATTCCGGTACTGATTATGATAGCATGCAGAAGCGTCTGTTCTGACGGTACTGGCATTTACAATCAAAATTTATGGAAAATATTAGTAATAATATTTTAATACAGAAAGCAGATGCGTCAATTGAGACGGTACTGGCAGAGTAAATGTCACAAGCGTCTATTCCAACGGTACTGATTATGATAACAATCAGAAGCGTCTGTTCTGACGGTACTGGCATTTACAATCAAAATTTATGGAAAATATTAGTAATAATATTTTAATACAGAAAGCAGATGCGTCAATTGAGACGGTACTGGCAGAGTAAATATCACAAGCATCTATTCCAACGGTACTGGCATTTACAATCAAAATTTATGGAAAATATTAGTAATAACATTTTAATACAGAAAGCAGATGCGTCTCTTCTGACGGCACTGGTTTAAAAAATGACAAAAGCATATGTTGTGATTATACTGGCTACTAATAATAACAATATAAATGTCAAAGGCATCTATTTTGACACAGGCTAGTTACCTGTAGTAATATAAATGCTGAAGCGACTATTTTTATATACTTAGTTTTATAAAATAAAAATAAACAAAGGATTGCTGTCATATTTACACTATTCTTTTAAACTTATTTCATATCGACTCAACATTATTTTCGGCTACACCAATTTTCTCTCAAGTGTTGTTTCATATATTAATATTTTTATTTTTCTTTGCAGGCGACAGGCTCTAAAAAGGCGTCAAGAAAATGACACACAAAATGCGGCAGGTAACAATGAATCCATCAATTTCCGGGAATCAATGGTAACGTTGCCCGATGGGATGATGGATTCAAACAATACCGAGGTAACGCAGTGTCCGTCGCAAGAAAATAAAGGTATGTGCAATTTAAATGTCGAAAAGTGCGATGACCTTGATGATTATGACCTTGTCATCGATAATAAAGGCGTGGATATAGATCGTATCCAAGAGCATGAGCCTGAAGGTTGTCGCAATGTTCGGAAATCAGTAGAATCACTGATTACTCCCAGCACGATGGATGTAGAGCTTTGTACCCAAGAAACGTGCCGAGATATAACGTTAAAATTCCCAGGTATGTACGAAAATGTCCAATATTGCGAAGATGATGATACTCTTGTCATCGACAATAAAGGCGTGGATATAGATCGTATCCAAGAGCATGAGCCTGAAGGTCGTCGCATTATGGACATTTCTTTTTTCTTGAAAGAAATGCATAGAACATTTGATGATTATGCGCGAGGAATAGAGTGCCTATTTAAAGATTGGATACTCGTAAATTCTCGTCGCTATGGGTTCCTCACGCAATTCTTCTTCAAATGTCGAATGTGCCACTTTCAAACCAGTATTTGGTCGGAACCCAAAAAATCCGAAGAATTATTAGACATTAATACAGCTGCTGTAGCTGGAACAGTCACAGTTGGAACTGGTTATGCTCAGCTGGAAGAGCAATGTGCAGCCATGAACATTCCTTGCATGACTGAAGTGACATACATAAAATATCGCGAAAATTTAGTCGATGATTTTGAACGAACGGCCATGCAAAATATGAAAAAGGCAGGCGAGATTGAAAAACAACTCGCCATAGAAAAAAATGAAACAATAAATGGCATTCCGTATATAACAGTTGTTGCGGATGGCAGTTGGATGAAAAGATCGTACGGCAAAGCCTACGATTCATTTTCCGGTGTAGGTGCCATAATCGGTCAGCGCACAGAGCAAGTTCTCTTCGCTGGCGTCCGCAACAAATATTGCACGGTATGCGACATAGCGAAGCGAAAAAATTGTGAACCGAAAGCTCATAAATGCTACAAAAATTTTGATCGCAACGCAAGCTCCACAAGAATGGAGAGCGATGCCATTGCGGAAGGTTTTAACTGTAGCCTCGAAATGCATGGATTGATATATAAAACAGTTATCGCCGATGGCGACAGTAATGTATATCAATCTATACTGCACAATAATCCATATCGCGAAATGATGATAACGGTAAAAAAAGTAGAATGTACCAATCATCTGCTTCGTAATCTGTGCAGGAAATTACAAAACGTGGCTGAAATAACACAACCAAAAACGCAACAGAAGCGTGGTTTTGTACAGCTTAGAAAGGTGATAAAGAGTAACATTTTACCAATACGAAAAGAGGTAATGGACCTGGTTTCTTCACGAATGGAAGAAAACCAACCTCATCATTTGAAGGCTATGGAATTAAGAAAAGATATATTGAACATTCTTAGCCATATATTTGGTGAGCATAAACGGTGTAAAGAACGCGGTCGTAAATGCGACTGTGAAACGAAGAAAAACCTCGTACCGTTTCTGAAACTGCACGGTCTGTACCAAAAAATGGAGAGTGCTATGATGTATCTAAGCGGTCATGCCGAAAGCTTGCTGTTCAAATTGACGAATAATCCTGCAGAATCGTTTAACTCGATAATCTGCAAAGAAATTGGCGGAAAGCGCATTAATTTTGGCAAACGAGGCTCTTACAATGCTAGAATTGCGGGAGCAGTTCTGCAATATAATACGCAGCAAGTCCTCACAGAACTGCATAAAGGCTTGGGAAAAACAGTTCCTCTTGTTGTCGAGAGACTGGAGACGCGACGGCAAATAAAAGTTGCGAGAACCAAAGAATCTCGACAAATAGATGGGAGGCAAAAGAAATTCAAGTCAGAATCAGGAACAGATCACCATTATGGTCCACAATCGCAAAAACCAGATCTTCCAGATGATGTATTTGAACAACTTCGGCAAAATCATTTAGAGAAGTTGTCCGAAAATGGAAGAAACTGGAAGCAGATTGAACGGGATACGATAGATCAAGGTGAATCTGAGCTGTGGTTATCACTGAGACGTGAAATGTTGACGGCATCCAATTTTGGAATCGTATGTCGTATGAGACCGACAACGTCTTGCGCAACAACGGTAAAAAACATTTTGTTTCCTCCGTGCATTGACACTGCAGCCATGATATATGGTCGCAATCGAGAAGAGATTGCGAGGAAAGAGTTAGCCGCAAAACTCAATAAACATATAACACTTTGCGGATTATTTATTGATCGTGAAAATCCATTCTTGGGTGCTTCTCCTGATGGACTCATTGACGAAAATGGTCTGGTGGAGATTAAATGTCCTATGTCGGCTGAACATTTAACAGTGGAAGAAGCCATAAAGACATTACCCACCTTGAAAGGCATCTTTGATAAAAAAGATGGAGATAAAATAAATCGAAACCATCGATTTTTTTTTTCAAATTCAAGGTCAATTGAATATAACGCAACGAGAGTATTGCATTTTTGCCGTATGGACACCAAAAAGCATAAAAATAGTGCATGTAAATAGAGACAATGTGTTTGGGAAACTAATATGCTGCCTTTCTTGAAACGCTTCTATCACGAATACATGCTTCCGGAAATATTGGATAGTCACCATAACAGGCACATGCCAATAAGAAATCCGACATATATTATAGAAGCGAAAGAAAAAGCAGCTAAAAAAACAATTGGTCAAAAAAGTAATCGGCAAAATGTAATGAAGGGTGACAATATCATTGATGACGAAAACGAAACGTCAGACATTTTACCGATAGTTACTCCTGCAATACCTGAAAATATAGACCAGGTTGATTGCGTTATTGTTAATTATATAGGCAAGCGAGATATAAATGAAGAGGATAAGGCAAGACATAAAATCATTTTAGATGATATAGTTGCCGAAATTCCCAAGGTTCGAGAAAATGTTTTGCCTATAGACAAGCAATTAAATGACGAATCATTAGATCGCCTCTTACGAGTTATAAGAGAAACCTCTGTATTTGAAACTCAAAGTGTGCAATACCTAGCATTTCCTCACATGATTGAACCTAGTCGTAGTGATAAAAGCATACAAATAATTGGAGGAAATTGCAGTGGTCACTGGCGTTGTGTATTTTTTAATGCCACTAAACTTCATGTGTATGACAGTTTACCTGGCTGTACATACGAGAAGTTGGTAGACGAAGAGAAAAATTACATACGTCTTCGTTATCCCAATATAAGCCAAAGTAATTTTATTTTTGAAAAAGTTGATACACAACCTGATAGTGTATCTTGTGGAATTTACGCCGCAGCTTTTGCCACAACTGTAGCCTTAGGAGGTAATCCTTGTAATAAAAAATATTCCAAGGACGTAAAGCGCATGAGAAAGCACTTTATGAAAATTATAGAGGGTTAGGATTGATAAAGTAGATTTTGGATCGATAGCGCCTTCTGTCGCGGAATATTGTAACTAACTAAAACACGCCCGTAGATGTGCGCGCGCAAAAATGTATGTAATGAGTAACGCCTCGAGACTATTGTAAGACGCTTGCAATAAAGGCATTCGTAAAAGCAAGTTAGATCGTCGAGTGGTTTTATCCGCCTAATCAGCAGCCGACTGAGTATATGTCACATAATTTGGCGACCGGTGACAGGACATTAGCATTTGTGGCGTATCTGTAAAGGAAATAATCGGCGACACGATGGATAAAATAAAGAAGTCTCGTTCAGTTATGCGAACGGCGTTTACTCGCATTCTAGGCTCATTAAACACTAAGTTAGATCAGGAGAGGCCAGACATTGCGGAATTACAGGTGTGTCTCGCGTTAATAAGTGATAAAGCGAGCCAACTCGAAGATGTCAATCAGAAGATCTTCGAGGTTATAATCAACAGCGATGCCGACGAAGAAGACCTAATGCGTGAGACGGAAACAGCCGATGAGTATCGGATGAAATATCAGCAGGCAAAGGTTGCGGTGAGTAATGTGATTGAGCCTGCTCAAGCGGCGGCCTTTACTCAAGATACGGGGCAAGTAATACAGATTGGTAGAGACAATGCGCGCACATATAAATTGCCAAAGATACAATTGCCAAAATTTAGCGGAGATCTTAAAGAATGGTTGCAATTTTGGAGCTTGTTTAAGCACATCCACGAAGATCCGAATATTACAAAAGAAGACAAGTTCCAGTACCTGATACAGGCGATGGTGAAGGATTCTAGAGCGAGCGTACTAGTCAATAGCTTTCCACCGACAGCGACGAATTACGATAAGGTTATTGCCAGCTTGAAATCACGTTTCGGCAGAGAGGATTTACTTGTCGAGGTCTACGTTCGAGAAATGCTCAAGTTAGTATTAAATCAGACAATGAAAACAAGTAGTCGCGCTCCTTTATCCGGTATTTATGATAATCTTGAGACACAATTACGAGCCTTAGAGTCGCTGGGAGTGACAACCGACATGTGTGCTGCGATGTTATATCCCTTGGTGGAATCGTCACTGCCTGAAGATCTTTTGCGTGTATGGCAGAGAAATCCGAAAGCAATTAATTCTACCACCTCGAAGCAACGCCTAGATGAACTAATGGCTTTTCTTCATGCGGAAGTAATGGGCGAAGAAAGGATCGCTATGGCAATAAGTGGCTTTAGCATAAATGATGAGCCAGCAAACAAGCAGGATAAATCTAAGAAAAAAATCAAGAATGAGCCGAAAGAAATCGCTACTGCTGCAGGGCTTCTCTCAACTAAAGAAGATAAGTCACCCTCTTGCATATTTTGTGGACAAGGTCACGAGAGTGTTTCATGCGGACAAGCTAGAAAGATGTCATACGAAGATAGATACAAAGTTGTTAAAACAAAGAATGCTTGTTTCTACTGTACAAAGACGGGTCACAGCTTTAAATATTGTCGATATAAAGGTAAATGTGAATGGTGCGGTAAGAGACACGTGCTACTTATGTGTCGCAACACGACATCGAGTCCATCTGAGAAAGACAGTCAAACAAAGGAACTTGCCAAGAATCAAGAACAGTCTACGCTCGCTAATATTTCTCTCGCAAATGAAGTATTTTTGCAGACTCTCTGTGTAAAATTATTTAGTCAAGGCAAAGAACGAGTGGTCAGAGCAGTGTTTGATACGGGATCGCACAGATCATACATTCTGGACCATTATGCTGAGGAATTGCGTTTTGAAGTCGTAGGCGAGCAGCAGATCGTGCATATGTTATTTGGAGGTTCGAAGTCTAATCCATTACTACACAAAGAGTACCGAGTTAGCCTGCGGAGCATGGATGGATCATATTCTTGCAACTTTATAGCTTTGAATCAGAAGACGATTTGTGAGAAAGTCCCTTCTATAAGTAAAGGACCTTGGCTGCAAGAGTTACAACAAACAGGAATACAGCTCACAGACGTTGACAGGAAAGGTGAGCCGATAGCTGTATTAATTGGCGCTGATATTGCAGGGAAATTGTTGACCGGTAAACGAAAGGAGCTTAAGTGTGGAGCCGTAGCGCTAGAGACATTACTCGGATGGACATTAATTGGAAAGGTAGATGCTCCACCGAAACAGAAAGAAGACACGACGCTCATGGTCGTATCCATGTTCACTCGTGAAGAGAACATTACAGATTTGTGGAAACTAGACACGTTGGGTATCACGGATCCTATTTTAAAGAAGACAGAAGACATTCATCAAGCAGACGTCAGAGAAACTTTTCGGCAGACCATCAAGATAAATAAGGACGGTCGATACGAAGTATTGCTTCCTTGGAAAGAAGATCACTTACCACTAGTGGACAACAAGAGTTCGGCGGTCAAACGACTTGAATCTACGACCAGAAGACTTAGGACTCAAGATTTGTATGATGCGTATCAGCAAGTGTTCGATGATTGGTTATCGGAAGGCATTATCGAAAAAGTACCGGATGAAGAAGTGAAGAATATGGCCTACTATTTACCTCATAGAAGTGTTATCAAAGCAAACAGTACTACGAAGATTAGGCCAGTGTTTGACGCATCCGCTACAGAGAAGAACTCACCATCACTCAATCATTGTCTTGAAACGGGCCCTAATTTAATTGAACAAATTCCGAGAATTCTACTCCGTTTCAGGAGACGCGAGATAGGAATAACTGCAGATATACGAAAGGCGTTCCTACAAATAAGCATTTCACCCGAAGATAGAGATGTATTACGTTTCCTTTGGTGGAAGAAATCTCATCCGGAAGAAATGGAAATATACAGGCATCGTCGAGTGGTTTTTGGAGTTTCCAGTAGCCCTTTTCTATTAGGAGCAACTATCGAATATCATTTAGAGAAGGCATTGCATCAAGCTAAAACAGAAAAGGAGAAAGAAATTATTCGACACTTGATGAAGTCCTTTTATGTGGATAACTGCGTAACCAGTGTTGATTCGAAGAGCGAAGCCACGGAATTCGAAGTTGTCGCGAGACGAGTTATGGAGGAAGGCAAATTTGATCTGAGAGGATGGGAGTACACAGGTGAAGAAGATAAATCAACTTCGATACTCGGTTTACTTTGGGATAAAGAGCAGGATACTTTGAGATTAACACCTGCATTATTGGAATTACGCACTACGTTACCAGTCACGAAAAGAAGTATACTGTCCGCAGCTCAACGAATATGTGATCCCATTGGCGTGTCTGCCCCGATCTCCTTAAAACCTAAATTATTGTTGCAGAAACTCTGGTCGTGCAAAATCAGTTGGGACGATGAAGTACCGGAAGATGTAAAAACTGATTTCAATAATTGGTTACAGCAGCTTCACTGGCTAAAGGAGTTATGTATTCCAAGATGTGCCTTTCCTCAAGGGAAAAATCTCTCTTTCCATGTGTTCGTGGATGCCAGCAAAGAAGCATACGCCGCTGTCGTATTTGCAAGGACAGAAACTCCGGAGGGCGTGTATGTACAACTTATTCAAGCAAAATCCAGGGTAACACCTATAAAGAGAATCACGACACCTCGTTCGGAATTGCTTGCTGCGACTATAGGAGCACGATCATGGCATTCGATAAGTGAAGCAGAAGATTTTGAAGAAGCAGAGGTTTTCTTTTGGTCTGATTCTCGTACAATTTTAGCGTGGATACAAAGAGACAGACAATGGAACACGTTTGTAGGAAACCGAGTAAAAGAAATACGCTCATTATCTGATCCGAACCAATGGCATCATGTACCCGGATCTTTGAACCCCGCTGATCTACCCTCAAGAGGATGTGGAGCCAAGCACCTAGTGGAGTCACGATGGTGGGAAGGCCCAGCATGGCTGAAGCTTTCTAGGGATCAGTGGCCCTCGTCAGATGTTATTGAGAATGAAGCGGAAATTAATAGCGAGATCAAGAGTATATATATTATGACGACGACGATGTCCGCTCGGTCTCGCCGGCCGAGAAGGAGCGCGCCGTCATTTTATTATCCAAGGGCCAACGTTCCCGAAGGGCTCTATTAATTTACAGCCGATGGTAGCTCGACCGAATCCTTTTCACAAAACGTAATATGGGCGCCAGGTGCGATTCCTCGCACCACGATACACGAAATCCTGATTCGTTATCACCTCAGGCGTGAGTCCGATATAGGAGGAGAGGGAGCGCAGCGCAATCAATACACACCAGAATTAACAAGATATAGAAAATATATTTAATGAAGAACAGGAGAGGTTCCGCGACCGGTTCGATGGTGGTCGCAACGCGGCCCGCCACACATTACGTGGAGGCGGCAAAACGCTTCCAGATGCGAATAACACAATATGATACCCGGACGCGGAAGATCGTACGAAATACAAGAACGCGGGACAGAAGGCTTTAACGCGAGACGCTAATGCTTTAACGCGAAGGACGATACATTAACATCGCAACGTAGTTACACCTCGACATAACATAATTAACACTCGACGCAATACAGGCTCGTCGCCAAACAACCGCGAATAACTTACGAAACGGCAACGACTTCGAACCCTCCCTCAATCGTGAACGGCCCGCGACACGATTACAATTCGCGATACGACAATTACTCCAACGCCTTATGCGATCTCGCAGTCCCGCAACCGCAATGACTCCGTGAGTCCCGAAATTGACCGCGAATCTCTCGATTCCGCGAGTCCCGAAATGACCGCTAATCTTTATGATTCCGCGAGTCCCAATGCACAATATGCGGAGGCGCCCCGTACGCCGCGACGCGATCACGCGGAGCTCACGCGGCCCCGCGATGATACGGTGCCCGGTACGCACGAAGAACACCCCGCCCAAAGACCGCTCGATCACGCGAAGGGCCTTTCGCCGTTCACGATAATCCGAATCGAATCGTTACCTCGACACCTTTAAATGCGACAATTAGCTCGACGACACGACAATTACACACGTTGACTGCCGGCGGCCGCGCACTCGAACTCCCGAGACGGGCTGTTACGCATTTCCCCCGACCGGGCCCTCCCGCGGTATTCCTCCCGAGATGATTACTACGAACACATATTTTCGCGGCACAACGCGACTCCCGGGAGGGCCTCGGTATTGCGACGATCTTACTTGTGATGCCTGAACAGTGGCCTTACAATTGGTTCTTCGTTCGCCGGTGACGAGTAGTTTCGCTCGGAAACGGGGCTGGTGGTACCTCACAAAACGATGGCTCGCACGACAGTGACGGCCCTCTGGCCCGGCGGGACCACGCTGGGCCCGCGCCTGCGCTCCTGCGCGCCGGTACTGCACGCCCTGTCCCTCTTGACTAGTGCTGCGCCCTACGTGACGTTGCGCCTGACCAAGGCGCCCTCGCGCCTTCCTCCACCCGCTTGCGGTAGTGCCAAAATGGCGCCGGGTCCGACTGTCCAGGTCGCGACTCCGGGATCGGTTGCTCGACGGCCAGGCTGGACAGGCCGTGGCTCGTCGACCGGTGGTGTAACTCCGGGGGTGGTTACCCCTTTGACGGGGACCTTCGTCGGGGCGTCCCCCTTTCCGGTTCCTCCGTGTGCGGGTCGTCGTTCCGTGTTGTGGGCTAGCGTTCTCTCTGACAGGCGCTAAGCGGCACCGGCTATGGGCCCCAGCGTGACCCGTCCGTCGGCCGTCCGTCCTCGATACGTCTCCAGCCGGTCGCCCCCAGATTCCCTCGGTGCGACTCTAAGTCAGTACAGCAATTCTTTTGGCCATCTGCTCCGCACCTGTAAGTCTCGCAATCCCGTTAACCTAAATCTAACGCTAACGCCCCGCCCGCCCCGGGCGGAGGCACCACCCTTGACGTCTCCCTCGGCCGAGCTACCATCCGGGCCAGGGACGCGACGATTGTCACGTCACAATATATATATATATATATATATATATATATATATATATATTTGCTCGGACATTTATAGTATATATACATACGTACATACATACATACATACATACATACATATATATATACAGGGTGTCCGAAAAATCGCCTACTCCACTTCGGGAGGTGATTCGGGACCCAAAAACAAGCAAAAAAGTTCATACAAACATAGGTCCGGAAATGAGCCGTTTCCGAGTTATAGCCACTTTTATGTTCAAAAATCGTAATTTAGAATCCGCTTGGCATCCCTCTTTCTTAATTATTTCTTAAATTAAAAATTTTTATTTTTAAATAATTTTAATTTTTTTAATTTTAATTTTTTTATTTTTTTTCAATTTTTCAATATTTGTAAATACGATTACATTATTTTTAAAAGAAATCAGTTGTTTTCATGGCTATTCAAAATCAGTTGTTTTCACGGCTACTTGAAATCAGTTGTTTTCACGGCTACTTGAAATCAGTTGTTTTCACGGCTACTTGAAATCAGTTGTTTTCACGGCTACTTGAAATCAGTTGTTTTCACGCCTATTCAAAATCAGTTGTTTTCACGGCTACTTGAAATCAGTTGTTTTCATGGCTACTTGAAATCAGTTGTTTTCACGGTTATTCAAAATCAGTAAGTAAATCACGGCTTTTCAATAAGTTTCAAATTGCCTCGGCAGTATTACTTTGAGCAAGACCATACATAAGATGCATATCAGCTAATTCATTAAAACTTAAACGATCCATTGATGAATACGGAAAGATTAGATACAACCTAAAAGTAAGGTGTTGTTAAATAATAATTTGAAACTTATTGAAAAGCCGTGATTTACTTACTGATTTTGAATAACCGTGAAAACAACTGATTTCAAGTAGCCATGAAAACAACTGATTTCAAGTAGCCGTGAAAACAACTGATTTCGAATAGGCGTGAAAACAACTGATTTCAAGTAGCCGTGAAAACAACTGATTTCAAGTAGCCGTGAAAACAACTGATTTTGAATAGCCGTGAAAACAACTGATTTTGAATAGCCGTGAAAACAACTGATTTCAAGTAGCCGTGAAAACAACTGATTTCAAGTAGCCGTGAAAACAACTGATTTTGAATAGCCGTGAAAACAACTGATTTCTTTTAAAAATAATGTAATCGTATTTACAAATATTGAAAAATTGAAAAAAAAAATTAAAATTAAAAAAATTAAAAATATTTAAAAATAAAAATTTTTAATTTAAGAAATAATTAAGAAAGAAGGATGCCAAGCGGATTTTAAATTACGATTTTTGAACATAAAAGTGGCTATAACTCGGAAACGGCTCATTCCGGACCTATGTTTGTATGAACTTTTTTGCTTGTTTTTGAGTCCCGAATCACCTCTCGAAGTGGAGTAGGCGATTTTTCGGACACCCTGTATATATATATATATATATATATATATATATATATATATATATATATAGATCGAGAGAATATATATTCTATAATATATATTATGGGCTTTTCATATATTAGTCTCTCTCTCTCTCTCTCTCTCTCTCTCTCTCTCTCTCTCTCTCTCTCTCTCTCTCTCCCTCCCCCCTTTTTGTTGCAGATTTAAGCAAGTCTTTTGTTGCTTGTCACGCGCCTTATTCTTTTTCTTGGAGATTGCCACCTAATTCCGAGTACTTTCGTGACAAGTATCATTTCTCATCCTAACCTCATTCTTGGAATCATCGTGGAATTCTCGGATTTACCCGTGTAAAACGTTGGCCCTTGCTGCGCATGCGCCTGCCTTGTCGATCTCCTCTTTCTACATCTTACTATTTTTGGGTCTTACGTGTGCACGTGGCTATCTGAGTGGCGCCTGCTGTGATCTGCTTGAACTGCCTTGGTCTCGTCTGGTTGGTCGTTGCGTGACACCAGTGGTAATCTTCTGGTGATATTGCGTCGGGTGTCACTGTCGCGATCGTGATATAGTTTATTCTGCAATAACCCATGCAGCGCGAGCGTGTGTGTATCAGGTGTACCAAGGCAATTGCCGGTCAGTCTGTCTCTTGTAGTGAATGCGCTAAGGAATTTCATCCAGGGTGCGTCAAGCCGTATCTCAATACTAGATCCGCCAGTGAGTGCTGCACGGCTCGACTGTCAGCCATGCCGTTAATGCCCAATGAGACACGGGTTTCTCGAGCCGCGGATCACCGTGGTGCTGCCTCGCCGACTGTGGGGGGAGTTGCTCCTCACGGTGCAAAATCGCTAACAACTCATGCACTGCTTCAGTCGATTTTGACAAAGGTCGACGAATCAGACAAGAAGTTCACCGCCGCGTTAAAAAAATCTGATGAGATGATCTTCGCATTCATAAGCCGTCAGGAAGCAGTAAATGCGGACTTTTTGCTGAAGCTAAATCATATACCGGATATTTTGAATTTGATCGCGGGCCATGGTGAAAGAATTGCGGCGTTGGAGGCTCAGAGCGCGCGGCTGCTGAGCACCCAGCACGTCGATCGCAAGTTGCCTGCTGCATCGCGGGTGTCTAGAGCGTCGGACATTATCATCTCTGGTATTCCATGTTCCTTCACCGACACATCCAGAGAGCTGGTCGAAAGAGTTTTTCACGCGCTCAGAGTGCCTCAGCTGGTTTCTGACGTTCTGGAGACCCGTGATGTAGCGAGGCGCGATGCGTCAGTGGCGCGCGATGCCGCGTCGGGGTCTGTTTTGGCCATCGATCGGGCCAACACTGCTGGTCGCAAGAGATCGATAATAGTGGCACTTAAATCATGTGAGATTCGCAACCACATTCTCAAAGTAAAGCGCGGCAAGCCCCGACTCACGATAGATGATGTTTTTTCGACGAGTATCCCCGGCAACATTTATGTCAACGAATTGCTTCCGTCTCTTACTTATAAGTTATTGCGTCAAACGAGAGTCAAAGCAAGGCAGTTGTCATTGAAACATGTGTGGTGCAGGGACGGACAGATTTTCGTCCGCAAGGACCAAGGTCTGCCTCCTATCTTGATAGCCTCCGAGGTTGATCTAGCGGAGCTTCATCCGATGACCGTCGCGGATGTTGTTTCTACTGCTTGCGGGGTCACCTCAGGATTGCTTGCTTCAGTGCCAGCTCCCTTCCTTCTTGCGGCATCTTATTATTCCGAGAGAGAGAGCACAAATGTAAATATTTAGTAGAATAGGACTCAATTTAAGTTGTAGTGTGATAGGGCTGCTGACGCTACAAGTTTATTCTTATTTTATGTAATATCAGCAATTCGTTTAGATCCATAGTTTGTCTCGTGGCATCCTTTGCGGAGGTGTGAGCAGTATGCGTTAATCTTTTATCTATCTCTTGAATATCAGTATCTCAATTTTTCTCACTGTGTCCTTTCCATTCTATATGCTCGTGACGCATCCTTCGCCGGGGCGTATCGCCTGCTCGTCGATATAATTTCCAAAATTTCTATTTTTATTTAATGCTATATGCTTATCAGTAGCGATTGCACTGCGTTTCTTTATATTTTGATTTTGTTCGAATTAATTTTGTATCTTTGACATAACTCACGATTTGCCTGAAGTCTTCGACTATGGCATAATAATCAATCAATCAATCAATCAATCAATCAATCAATCAATCAATCAATCAATCAATCAATCAATCAATCAATCAATCAATCAATCAATCAATCAATCTCTCTCTCTCTCTCTCTCTCTCTCTCTCTCTCTCTCTCTCTCTCTCTCTCTCTCTCTCTCTCTCTCTCTCTCTCCTCTCCCTCTCCCCCCCCTCTCTCTTTCTCTCGCTCTCCCTCCCCCCCCCCTCTCTCTCTCTCTCTCTCTCTCTCTCTCTCTCTCACGTATGGTGACGTATAATTTCCGAATTAAGTCGTTATGGCGCGAATACAATTTGTGTATTTCTCTCGACATAGTGGACATTTCTCATTTTCTAATTGTTTTTAGCAATCATCGCAAATACATAAATGTCCACATGGAATAAATATATATTCTGCAGTGGCGTTTAAGCATGTGCAGCACATACCACTGGTGCGCGACCTTGATGCATTTGTATCTGTCAGAGCAGCAACAGGGAGGAAAGATAGATCGCGGTTTGTTCGCTATCGCTTAAGGGGGGAGTCTCGTGTAACTGGTTCAAAAAATCGAAAAAATTTTTTTTGCATTAATCAATAGTAGTACATTTAGAAAATATGTTCCTAAAGTTACATATCGAAATTCAAAATATTAACAGAGCTACAGCCTTTTTACTGCACGCAGGTACGAGCGCGCTTTTCGATACCCAAAACTTTAAACGCGTTTATCTCAAAACCACGCACGCACGCACGCACGCACGCACGCACGCACGCACGCACGCACGCACGCACGCACGCACGCACACACACACGTATGTTTACGATGATGCTCTCAGAAGAATGATGACGCTCAGAAGAAAGAGACGGATCTACTAAAAAGCACCTAGAAAGGCTATTTGTCTGCTCCGGGTAAGTTGCCACTATGCCTCTTACGGCAGGGGCCGGTCTATCTATATAAGTGAACGTGGGTCAATCATGCAAATACATTAATGACTACATAAAATATACAGGGTGAATTTTAATGGATGTCCCATCCTTTTACCATCAAAGTTACAGGCCGATAAGTTACCGACCGCACCTCAAGTTCGGTCGATATTTTCGGCAATAACGTAAAACATTAACAAACAGTTAAAATGTAAATTTGTATACATTTATTATAATAAACAATTGTGAAATAGTAAAATACATTACAATGTTGCAAATGTTAAACAAATTTAAAATTGAAACAATAGTGGTCTTCCACACCACCCTTGAGGTTCCACTAAAGGCGCGTTAGATTTTTTTTAAAGTGGATCTTCGCCTGTAGCCATATTCTACCACATTTCTCTTGGCGAAAATAAAAATCGGAACAATTTTTATTTCCCTCCAAGATAATTACGACCTATTCGGTATGTAAGACTTAAAACAGATATGTTGAAGTCATATTACGTAAGAATACACGCAGATGAAAAAATGTCATCAACAAGTAACCGTGCGTAATATGACAACAACTTATCATGTTTTCACTTCAGCATATGCTCGAAGTGACCCCCCTCCATCCTCTCACAAAGTATAGCCCTGTCTAAGATTGCTCTCTGTACCCGGCGCAAGATCTGTGGCGTTATTGCACGACAAGCTCGTACAATTCTATCCTTCAGATCTTCAGCGCTAGCAGGTCGCGTTGCAAATACCTGTTGTTTAAGATGACCCCACAGATAAAAGTCAAGTGGTGTGAGATCTGGTGAACGCGGCGGCCATTCGTGGGGACCGTGAAGACCGATCCAATGGCTACCGAATTTCTCGTTTAATAACGATCTTGTCTCTTTGGCGGTGTGTGCAGGATGGCCGTCCTGCTGGAACCACATGTTAACACGTGATTCCAGTGGCACCTCATCCAACAAATTGACAAGCTCGTTTCGAAGAAAATTTCGGTAGACATTACCATCGACCTTGCCATCAATAAAATATGGCCCAATGATGTGGTCCCCGAGAATACCCGCCCAGACATTCACTGACCACTTGACTTGACTGTGCGCTTGTATGATCCAGTGAGGATTCTCGGTGGCCCAGTAATGCATATTGTGGCGGTTGACATTGCCATCATTATGAAAAGTACATTCATCCGAGAATAAAATGTACGTGGAAAAATAATAATTTTTCTCACTTTCATTAAGGAACCACTGACAATACCTCAATCTGCGAGCTTCATCATTAATATACAGTTCTTGAGTCAGGGTTGCTTTGTAGGGATGAAAGTGCGCCGATTTTAAAGCCTTACATACCGTTGCCTGACTAACGCCTTGATGCCGCGCGATTTTTCGTGTACTGGTTGTCGGTTCGTTGATTGCCATTTCTTGTATGGGCGCGGTATCAATGCGCGGTGGTCGTCCTGTAAAGAAAAAACAATAAATGATAAAAGGGAAATAATAATTAAAATTGCATTGTCAAAAAATTTTATAAATAAATATGTACCTGTAGGCTTAATAGGTCGAAGTTGTGCTTTGTTTTTCAACCTTGCTGCCAGCCTCGCAAGAAACTTATAATGTGGCTTCTTCCGATCTGGATATTTGCGAGCATAAACTCTCGCAGCCCTTCGCGGTTGTTCATCGCACTTTCCGAAAACAATGATCATATCATACAATTCTTTATTTGTATAATTTTCCGTCATTTTGACTTTCTCTCACACGAAACACGCTATGTAACGCAGCTGAGAAAACGCTAGGAATAACAATTGAAAAACGCTAGGAATAACAATTGAAGATCGTCAAACTTGCAGTCTCTACAACTCTCTCTCTGTCTCTAGACAGTTGTTTGACGATCTTCAATTGTTATTCCTAGCGTTTTTCAATTGTTATTCCTAGCGTTTTCTCAGCTGCGTTACATAGCGTGTTTCGTGTGAGAGAAAGTCAAAATGACGGAAAATTATACAAATAAAGAATTGTATGATATGATCATTGTTTTCGGAAAGTGCGATGAACAACCGCGAAGGGCTGCGAGAGTTTATGCTCGCAAATATCCAGATCGGAAGAAGCCACATTATAAGTTTCTTGCGAGGCTGGCAGCAAGGTTGAAAAACAAAGCACAACTTCGACCTATTAAGCCTACAGGTACATATTTATTTATAAAATTTTTTGACAATGCAATTTTAATTATTATTTCCCTTTTATCATTTATTGTTTTTTCTTTACAGGACGACCACCGCGCATTGATACCGCGCCCATACAAGAAATGGCAATCAACGAACCGACAACCAGTACACGAAAAATCGCGCGGCATCAAGGCGTTAGTCAGGCAACGGTATGTAAGGCTTTAAAATTCGGCGCACTTTCATCCCTACAAAGCAACCCTGACTCAAGAACTGTATATTAATGATGAAGCTCGCAGATTGAGGTATTGTCAGTGGTTCCTTAATGAAAGTGAGAAAAATTATTATTTTTCCACGTACATTTTATTCTCGGATGAATGTACTTTTCATAATGATGGCAATGTCAACCGCCACAATATGCATTACTGGGCCACCGAGAATCCTCACTGGATCATACAAGCGCACAGTCAAGTCAAGTGGTCAGTGAATGTCTGGGCGGGTATTCTCGGGGACCACATCATTGGGCCATATTTTATTGATGGCAAGGTCGATGGTAATGTCTACCGAAATTTTCTTCGAAACGAGCTTGTCAATTTGTTGGATGAGGTGCCACTGGAATCACGTGTTAACATGTGGTTCCAGCAGGACGGCCATTCCTGCACACACCGCCAAAGAGACAAGATCGTTATTAAACGAGAAATTCGGTAGCCATTGGATCGGTCTTCACGGTCCCCACGAATGGCCGCCGCGTTCACCAGATCTCACACCACTTGACTTTTATCTGTGGGGTCATCTTAAACAACAGGTATTTGCAACGCGACCTGCTAGCGCTGAAGATCTGAAGGATAGAATTGTACGAGCTTGTCGTGCAATAACGCCACAGATCTTGCGCCGGGTACAGAGAGCAATCTTAGACAGGGCTATACTTTGTGAGAGGATGGAGGGGGGTCACTTCGAGCATATGCTGAAGTGAAAACATGATAAGTTGTTGTCATATTACGCACGGTTACTTGTTGATGACATTTTTTCATCTGCGTGTATTCTTACGTAATATGACTTCAACATATCTGTTTTAAGTCTTACATACCGAATAGGTCGTAATTATCTTGGAGGGAAATAAAAATTGTTCCGATTTTTATTTTCGCCAAGAGAAATGTGGTAGAATATGGCTACAGGCGAAGATCCACTTTAAAAAAAATCTAACGCGCCTTTAGTGGAACCTCAAGGGTGGTGTGGAAGACCACTATTGTTTCAATTTTAAATTTGTTTAACATTTGCAACATTGTAATGTATTTTACTATTTCACAATTGTTTATTATAATAAATGTATACAAATTTACATTTTAACTGTTTGTTAATGTTTTACGTTATTGCCGAAAATATCGACCGAACTTGAGGTGCGGTCGGTAACTTATCGGCCTGTAACTTTGATGGTAAAAGGATGGGACATCCATTAAAATTCACCCTGTATATTTTATGTAGTCATTAATGTATTTGCATGATTGACCCACGTTCACTTATATAGATAGACCGGCCCCTGCCGTAAGAGGCATAGTGGCAACTTACCCGGAGCAGACAAATAGCCTTTCTAGGTGCTTTTTAGTAGATCCGTCTCTTTCTTCTGAGCGTCATCATTCTTCTGAGAGCATCATCGTAAACATACGTGTGTGTGTGCGTGCGTGCGTGCGTGCGTGCGTGCGTGCGTGCGTGCGTGCGTGCGTGCGTGCGTGCGTGCGTGCGTGCGTGCGTGGTTTTGAGATAAACGCGTTTAAAGTTTTGGGTATCGAAAAGCGCGCTCGTACCTGCGTGCAGTAAAAAGGCTGTAGCTCTGTTAATATTTTGAATTTCGATATGTAACTTTAGGAACATATTTTCTAAATGTACTACTATTGATTAATGCAAAAAAAATTTTTTCGATTTTTTGAACCAGTTACACGAGACTCCCCCCTTAAGCGATAGCGAACAAACCGCGATCTATCTTTCCTCCCTGTTGCTGCTCTGACAGATACAAATGCATCAAGGTCGCGCACCAGTGGTATGTGCTGCACATGCTTAAACGCCACTGCAGAATATATATTTATTCCATGTGGACATTTATGTATTTGCGATGATTGCTAAAAACAATTAGAAAATGAGAAATGTCCACTATGTCGAGAGAAATACACAAATTGTATTCGCGCCATAACGACTTAATTCGGAAATTATACGTCACCATACGTGAGAGAGAGAGAGAGAGAGAGAGAGAGAGAGAGGGGGGGGGAGGGAGAGCGAGAGAGAGAGAGAGGGGGGAGAGGGAGAGGGAGAGGAGAGAGAGAGAGAGAGAGAGAGAGAGAGAGAGAGAGAGAGAGAGAGAGAGAGAGAGAGACAGAGAGATTGATTGATTGATTGATTGATTGATTGATTGATTGATTGATTGATTGATTGATTGATTGATTGATTGATTGATTATTATGCCATAGTCGAAGACTTCAGGCAAATCGTGAGTTATGTCAAAGATACAAAATTAATTCGAACAAAATCAAAATATAAAGAAACGCAGTGCAATCGCTACTGATAAGCATATAGCATTAAATAAAAATAGAAATTTTGGAAATTATATCGACGAGCAGGCGATACGCCCCGGCGAAGGATGCGTCACGAGCATATAGAATGGAAAGGACACAGTGAGAAAAATTGAGATACTGATATTCAAGAGATAGATAAAAGATTAACGCATACTGCTCACACCTCCGCAAAGGATGCCACGAGACAAACTATGGATCTAAACGAATTGCTGATATTACATAAAATAAGAATAAACTTGTAGCGTCAGCAGCCCTATCACACTACAACTTAAATTGAGTCCTATTCTACTAAATATTTACATTTGTGCTCTCTCTCTCGGAATAATAAGATGCCGCAAGAAGGAAGGGAGCTGGCACTGAAGCAAGCAATCCTGAGGTGACCCCGCAAGCAGTAGAAACAACATCCGCGACGGTCATCGGATGAAGCTCCGCTAGATCAACCTCGGAGGCTATCAAGATAGGAGGCAGACCTTGGTCCTTGCGGACGAAAATCTGTCCGTCCCTGCACCACACATGTTTCAATGACAACTGCCTTGCTTTGACTCTCGTTTGACGCAATAACTTATAAGTAAGAGACGGAAGCAATTCGTTGACATAAATGTTGCCGGGGATACTCGTCGAAAAAACATCATCTATCGTGAGTCGGGGCTTGCCGCGCTTTACTTTGAGAATGTGGTTGCGAATCTCACATGATTTAAGGGGATCCTAAAGCCGTCTGTAATACCGGCTTTTTTTTCTTAACGCTTATCTTTTTATTGGCTTTATAGAAATGCAAAAATCTTATCTAGAATTAAAGTACGCATCAAAATCTAGGTCATGGTGGTCGAATTTATATCGAAAACGAAAAAAAATTAATATTTTTGTTAATTTTTGGTATATGTAACGACAATATTTGCTTTGTACAAAAATTCCACAATAAGTATCCACAAAATTAGACCGGGATGACCTAGGGACAACATGTAAGAACAATATCGTGTAATTGGAACTAAGAATAAAAGCCTACAAAAAAAGATAAATGATAATGAATGCAAATCCGAAAATTCTAGCCTAGAAAAGAGGTGGAGGAGCAATATGACATGTAGGAATAGTTACGCGATTTTGAAAGAGATGTCGCTGCCGAACATGTCGATAAAGTCATTACATACTAGTGACTTATCTGTCAGACTCAGAAGAGGTTATAAACACGCGGCCGTCAGGGCCGTCTTGACCGCGTGTTTATAATCTCTTATGACTCTGACAGATAGAGACTTGTGTAGAATATGCACCGCAATAAAAAATTTATTTTCTGACAATGTTACGTGACTTGTGATGTTATCAAATAATGTGTCATGAAGAGCTCGAGATATGTGATTACATTCTGATAATGACCAACGTACAAATCTCTATCTCATTATTATTCTGCAGCATTTCTTATATGTCCAGCGTTTCTTATGCATTTTACATTATTCTGTATTGTTTATAATGTTTCAATAAGATACATTTCTGTTGTACATTGTACATTGGTTATTATCTGATAACACTGCTAAATAACATATCTTACTCCAGCTATTCATGAATCATTACTTGATAACATAAATTGTAACATTGTATAAATTAGAATAAAATAAGAAAAAGATGTTATTCTTACTATATTCTAATTTGTAAATAACCAATGTACAATGTACAACAGAAATGTATCTTATTGAAACATTATAAACAATACAGAATAATGTAAAATGCATAAGAAACGCTGGACATATAAGAAATGCTGCAGAATAATAATGAGATAGAGATTTGTACGTTGGTCATTATCAGAATGTAATCACATATCTCGAGCTCTTCATGACACATTATTTGATAACATCACAATATTAGTGAACATGAAGTAATAGCAGCATAAATTACATACAGAATGGGACATTGTGACATTGACATAATGCTATTATTAGTTGATATTTATTGGAATGTTATCAAATAATGTGTCATGAATAGCTTGAGATGTGTGGTTTTAGCATTACTTTCACATAATGACCAATGTCTCTATCAAATTATTGTTCTCTCTCATTCCTTATACAGGGTGTATCAAATAACGCTTGACAACGGATCAGTATTAGTAGATAGGGTCAAACTGAGAGGAAATATCATATAAAACTATTCAAAACATATTATGATTACTGAGTAATTACTCAAAACGTCTGGGCGAATTAGCGCGCACGGAAAGATGCAAAATGGCTTATTTGTTATTGAGAAGTGGAGTTTCGTTGAAAGCAGAAACAGATAGGGCGGCGGGCGGCAGAAAAATCGGCAGACGATCGTCGCTCGCCGCCTGCCGCTCACCGCTTTCAACGAAACCTCTCCACCTCTCAATAACAAATAAGCCATTTTACATCTTTTCGTGTGCGCTAATTCGCTCAGACGTTGAAATACTTTTTGAATAACTTTATATGATTTTTCTTCTCAGTTTGACCCTATCTACTAGTACTGATCCGTTGTCAAGCGTGATTTGATACACCCTGTATGTCCAGTGTTTCTTATGCATCTTATTCCGTATTGTTTATAATGTTTTATACGATAGATTCCTGCAGTTGTACATTGGTCATTATCTGATAACACTGCTAAATTACATATCTTACTCCAGCTATTCATGAACCATTACTTGATAACATCGAAAATTGTAACATTATAAAAATTAGAATAAAGTAAGAATATAAACAATACAGAAAAAGATGCATAAGGAACACTGAAATTATAAGGAATGAAGGAGAATAATAATTTGGATAAGTGTACATTGTGTGAAAGTAATGCTAAATCACATCTCAAGCTATTCATGACACATTTGTAGAAAATATTTTTTTTTTTTATTATTTTATTTATTTTTTTTTACATTTTATTTATTTTTAGTTTTCTTTTATTTATTTCATATGTATCAGTATGGGTAGCTACGGTAGTAGTTACCGTAGTAACTACCGTAGCTCCCATACGAATATTGCGGAGGCAGCGTCGGCGGAGGTAGCGTCGGCGGAGGCAGCATCGGCGGAGGCAGCATCGGCGGAGGCAGCGTCGGCGGGAGCCGTGACGCTGGTGGAACGTATGTCTGGTGGTATGCATACGTTCCACCAGCGTACATTTTCCTCCGTTCCTTCTGCGTCGCCTTCCTCACTGCTGCAGTAAATTGCTGAAACACACATAATAACATTTATATATAAATTGCTATTTGTAAGACGATAATTCAAAAAATAAGGCCAAAAAACTTGTGATCTTTTTATTGCGAGCTCAAAGTAGAATTCCTATGATTGCTTGTTTTTTGGTCTTATTTTATTTATACATACGGAGTGTAACGAACAGGCGGACGAAGCGACGGAAGGACGAACGAACGGACGAAGCGACGGAAGGGCAAACGAACTAACGAAGCGACGGAAGGACGAACGAATAGACGGGCAAACGGACGAACGAATAGACGGGCGAACGGATGAAGCGACGGACGTTCCTGGTACCCGGTATCGCGAGCGGATCAGTAATATTATGTACTCTTACCTTTTGGGAGAAAGTCCTTTCTCTTCCTCCTCTTCCTCCTCTACCTCCTTCTCTTCCTCTTTCTCTTTCTCGTTCTCCTTCTCTTCCTCTTTCTCTTTCTCGTCCTCCTTCTCTTCCTCTTTCTCTTTCTCGTCCTCGCATCCTCGACGGTTCTCCTCCTCCTCGCGACGTCCTGGACGACGGTGACGATCGTGACGACGAATCCGAATCTGGCGATGGTGGCCGTCGTGATTGCGGCTTCATCGCCATTGCCGTCGTCGCCGTTGACGTCGCCGTCTGCGGCGGATCCTTCTTGTTCTTTGCTTGGTGGGCCATCGCATGATCGCCCACCAACGCTGATGCACCCACAGCGGCGCCGTTGCTTCTTGCTGAAAAAGAGATGAAATTATAAATATTATATCATATTACTTATGTTTCATCTAAGTAATATGTTGCAGTCATATAAAATATATTTGTAATAATACAACTTTGTACTTACTTTTTCGATGATAAGGCGCCATGTCCTCGCTCGCTATGCCTTGCTCCACGGCCAACACAACAATGAGCACGGCACGCGCGAGGCGCGAGCTCGTACCCGGCGAAAAACAAATGAATATCGCACCTTCGCAGCGCTTGCCATGCGGTAGACAAAAACTGTCCCAAAATGTTTTGTCTTTCTTGCGCGCTTTATTCTCGCTATTCGTCAAGCTACCCGACACGACGATTTATTATTTCATTCACATGTCGAATCGATCACACATGATTTGGAATATTTACGAAAACTATATGGAAAATATAAAATTTTAGACATAATGAGGAAAAAATTAACATATTTTTATTTAAAAAATGAAACATTATTTATTGCTTTTATTTATTATTTATTTTTGACGCTAAAAGGTAATGTTATAAAAATAATAAGTACGTGACTTTTCAATAAATTTTCTTTATAAACAAGTTTGTAGCGACGTAACTAGCAAAATGTAACGTGGTTTACAACGTTCAATCTAACCCTTTTAAAGTAACAACATCCAAACATAGTTGAAAATATATTAGATGCGTTGTCGATTACATATAAAATAAATTTACAATAAACTTACATCAAGAAGCACGTCAAGAATTCACGACGACAGAAACAGAACTTTTTCTTTATTTATTATATAAAATGTAACCTTTACTATTTTTTCCCATATAAAAATGGATTTATCGTGTACAATTTTGGAAATAAAAACGTTTCATTCACACCTGCTCCTAAACCGGCACGCTACCCGAATAGCTACAATATAGCATGAGATAAAACACAGATGATAGTAAACGGAGGAACCACGCAGATGCGATTATGGCTGCAGCGGCTAGGTACTTGCTGGCAAAATTCTTTTTTCGCGTTCAAGACCGAGCGACATATCCTTTTTATTTCTTTCTATGTTCTTTTTTATTTGCAAAAGTCAAAATTTTTTCTTTTGCTTTAAAAGAATTATAAACAAAAATTGTATACTCTAAATATAAAATACTGAAAAATAATGAGTCAAAACTGTATTTGATACACATATGTACATGTACATTCATATTTTATAACATTGATAAGAATGTAAAAGAAATTGTGAATCCTTATTGTATACAATTTTCTTTTATTTTGTATGTGTATAACGTACCTTTTCTTATATTTTTTACATAATGTACAATTGATTGTTGCAAATACATAAAGAATATAAAAAATACAAAAAAATAGCAACTAATACACCACTCAATCTCGAAAGCGAGAATTGAAATTTGCTAGGAAAGTAGGAAGCATCTAGCCGTTGCGGCTAAGCGTTCACTTCGACTGACCTATTGTATTTGCTATTATACAATAGCGAGTTTTTGCAATAGCGTGATGTTATTCGTCTTCCGACCAATAACGTAAACGAACGAATAAACGAATAAACTCAAAAAACGACTAACGACACTTTAGCGTTCATTGTATGTGACAAGACGCTATTGCGAAAACTGTTATATCTGTTTCATGTTCTATCTCACGCTATACGCTATCTTCTCGCTATTCGCCAAACTGGCCGATTTGATAATAGTTGCTACCAGTATTGAAAATCTATGTATAGTGTTATTATAATTATAATTTATAATTACAAATTTTCAGTACTGATTGTAAATACCAAAATGCAGCCAATTTAGAGGAAGCGTTTCTGTCGCGCGTTTGCCGCATGAATGCCACCGCGCGTTAGCACTCCACGAGTCCCGCGCTGTCACGAGGCGAAATACGGGAACACACACATACGCGCGTACGCGGAACTACATATGCACATACACGCGACGACGAGCGTTTACGATATTATACGTACATTTTGTGTTCTGTACAATGAAATACATCGATTCTATAATTACGTATTTATCATGGATAACAAAAAAACGTACCGAAATAGTTCCAATAACAAAATCGAATTGTTATTTGCAAAGCATTATTTCACGACTAATTGTAAGTACATTATTTTAAAGTTTTTACATAAGGCTTTTTTATTTTCTATTACGTTCTCAAAGTATACGTATTTGTTATTTTATAAAGAAATATGACTTCAGTTTTTATATAAATCGCCAACAATGCTCGTTTTGTTGGCGATCAAATTACGTGGTGCATCTATTTCTTTTCCACTAATCTTTTGCAAATAATAATACGAAAGCCCGACCACACCACACATTTTCTTCTTGCTAAGCTGCAAGAAAAAACGCAGTAGCCAATAAATTGTAGATTCTCATAGAAAACGGTACATTGATTGGCTCGCGTCGCTTTTTGCCGCGGGGCTAAGTGTTTTCTGTATAGGAGCCTTTACGCACACAGAGACGATCGATTTATCCGTGTGACGGAACGCACACAGACCCGCTCGGTCTATCCGTGTGCGATACGCGATTGTCAGCCCAAGCCTGGCCTGGCGGCTTAGGAGCCTTTACGCACACAGAGACGATCGACCTATCCGTGTGACGGAACGCACACAGACCCGCTCGGTCTATCCGTGTGCGATACGCGCTCAGCCCAAGCCTGGCCTGGCGGCTTACAAGAAGATCCTCCAACGTGATACGAATCGATTCTGACGAAACTTGGCAGAGCGATTGGTCTTCATGTTAGATAATACGGGGCAAACTGATAAGACACACTATTCAAGCGTTTTGGAGTTTTGAGGCATTTTCAAAATTCGAGCGGCTTATAAGCATTGCAATAGATCAGTTTTTCAATAAGCTCAGCGGGAGCGTGCGAGAGAGTAGTCCCAATGTTGCTGGTTCTAGTCTCGTTGAGATACTTTTTTTTACAGTAAAAATGATATTATTTTACACAAAATGAATGTACATAGGATAATATGTTTCATTTATTTTTTTTCAATGACAATAACTACAAATGATAGGGAGGTATTTATAAGTGACGAAATATGTTTTCCGCTTGAAACATCCATGCAATTGTAACCATGTAAAAACACAGCTTTTATAAAATGCGTAAAATGTCGCGAAAATTATTGCACTTTTTTTTTATGACACATATCATTCTTCAGTATATACATACTACAATACCATCTACTTCAGAGAATAAAATATGTTTTGCATTTATACATTATTTTAAAACATTCTAAATAACATTCTAAATAACAATTTTACATTTATTAGTATTAGTTATATGTGTACGGCAATCACCTATACGCACATATACATTTATTACATTCAAGTCTGTAGTTATTGTCATTAAAAAAAAATAAAACATTATCTTCAATGTACATTTATTTTGTGTAAAATAATATCATTTACTGTAAAAAAAAAAAGTATCTCAACGAGACTCGAACCAACAACGTTGGGACTACGAGTCTCGCACGCTGCCGCTAAGCCACGCGCTCTTCAAAGATTTAGTCTATTGAAATTGCTTATAACTCGCTCGAATTTTGAAAATACCTCTAAACTCAAAAATGCTTGAGTATTGCATCTTTTTCGTTTGCCCCGTATCACCTAACATGAAGCCCAATCGCTCTACCAAGTTTCGTCAAAATCGATTTGTGTCACGTTGTAGGGTCTTCTTGTAAGTCGCCAGGCCAGGCTTGGGCTGAGCGAATATCGCACACGGATAGACCGAGCGGGTCTGTGTGCGTTCCGTCACACGGATAGGTCGATCGTCTCTGTGTGTGTAAAGGCTCCTAAGCCGCCAGGCCATGGCAAGCCCAAGGGCTGACAATCGCGTATCGCACACGGATAGACCGAGCGGGTCTGTGTGCGTTCCGTCACACGGATAAATCGATCGTCTCTGTGTGTGAAGACTCTTACGTCACCCAGCGGACAGCGGGAGACAGAATATCATTCCCTGCTTTTCGCTGTAAATCACGCGTCGCGGCTGCTTCTTCGTACTGCATTCTTATACAATATTTATATAAGTATATATAATATATATAATATTTATTGTATATATTATATAGATATAAACTTTTATATAATATATATATATATAATATATATATATATATATATATATATATATATATATATATATATATATATATATATAAACACCCCTAACATATTTTCGGCTGCCGCGCGCTGTAACACGCAACTGGCCAATCACACTCACCGGCCGCGCACCGCGCACCCCGGGACGCGTAATACTATACTAATACTATAATAGTATATACTATCTATCACCATTTATAGCAGCGCACTGAGCGCGCACGCAATCAGCGCTGAATGCGCTGCCGTCACGAGCTACCCCGCACGACCTGAAGATCCCAGACGTAACAACTGGTACACATAGATACACCATATATTCCGCGGAACATGCAGTATATGTGCAAATGTATGTACATATATACTTTTGTTAAATATGTTCGCATAAAAAAATACGAAATGAATGAAATAATTAGACTTATATGAATCGTATTTACTTTTTTGTACAGCTATACAACTTTTCATAACGTTCTCAGAAAAATCAAATTTTTGTTAATAAATTATAGACAAAATTATTTATTTGTCTGCAGTACATACATATATGTAAATATTATAGCTAAAAAAAGAAGTGTAACGAAAATAAAAAACAAGTTTTGATTGATCCTACAACTTCATTACTACTCTTGTTGTTATTGAATATGCTGTCATACTGTTTCGATCGCTCTAAACATCAAGCGTAGAAAAAACATTATGTACGACATCCGAAATACTCCGATAGGAATATAATAATTCATGAACTACATGTAAGGTGATCGAAATAAATAGTCAACCACGTTTTCCCTTTGCATAATGGAAAATGTAGAAACGAAAGTATTATTCCTTAGTTATTGCAGTTACGTTTTTAATAAAATTAAAAATAAAAAATAACATTTCTGAATCAAAGTGTAAATTATAATAACAACGCTAAAGTTGTTGCAAATAAGTACAAAGGAATATTGCACACTAAATACTGTAATATAAATTTTAGAGATGTGTGTATATGCAAGACCTTTTCACATAACACACATGAGCTAGTATAAAACAATATGTAAACAGAGTGAGGCAGCAGAGTAAGAAGAATAGTGAGTTGCGAGTCGCGACGTGAAAACAAAAGACATTATAGGAGATCATCTGATCGTTCAGAGATCCGTAGTAACAAACGCGCTATCGCTGTGAGTTACTGTAGTGATTCTGTGTGTTTCAATTACATGTGCCTTTGCAGTATTTTATAATACTCGCAGTAGTACGTAATTGTAATATTTGTGATTATGGGTGTACACGGAAAGAAGCCTCTATCTGTCCGCAGGCCCTCTCAGAAGAAAGGTTGGGTACAAAGGTTAGTATATTTGTCATATAACATTTATACAGACAAATACACAGACAGACAGAGACAACAGACAGTTTTTCTTATAATCATTTTGTTTAGAAGCGTTATTTCTCTATACGAAAAAAGTTCGAGTTTACAAATTTTTTATGTGAACGTATCTTGGAATTTTGACATTTTTATTTCTCAGCAAACACTACATAACATATGACATACATTGTAATTTTACACACAACAATTGCAGTAATGTACGTATTTCACATATAACAATTGTATAATGAATAATTACAATAAACTAGTGTTATATGTTACATAGTGTTTGCTGGGTCATACATATATGTTTTTTCGTATTGTAACTTGTCACGTTAATTGAAATATTCTATACATTTATGAAACATACTTCTATGAGAAATATTTTACATATACATATAATAGCGAATTCGTGGAATCTGCACTGATTATGCACTCATGTTGCACTGGTACAGCACTGAAGATGATTGGTTTCATCCAAAGGTAAGACCCAATCACCTTCAGTGATATACCAGAATACGGCACCAGTACAGAATCAGTGCAGATCTATTGAATTCGCTAAAAAGTAACAGTGATACCTATACTTCTGTTCTCACACCATTTTCTAACATAAAACAAAATAAGAAATGTCACAAAATATAAAAAAAATGCAATGAGATGTGTAGCGATGTTTTATAAATGTATTTTTATTTCTAAATTTTATATTGATTTTGACATATTACGAGGAACTCTTTTTCAAATACAATTATGTTGTATAAATCCGTTTTACAAAAGTGATGAAAAATTTTTTAGTACTGCATAATTTTTACAAAATTCATGTATTACACAAAAGCCAATAAACATCTTGCTCTGTAATGTTATAATATAGCATGTAAAAAATATTTTTAAAAATGATAGCATACAATAGAAAATGAAATGTACATTTACAAAAATTACATTTATTGAATAAAAGGAGTTCGCCGTAAAATGTCACAGTAAGAGAATTTAAAAGACAAGCGAAGTTTATAACATTATTGTGAATATTTTTAAAAACATAGCAAAAGAAGTAAATTATATCTTATAGCTTATTCTTGTTTATGTGTAATAAACAGTTTCTTATTATTACAATAAAAATAGAACAGAAATGCTTAAATTATTTTATAATTAAAATGAAATGGACAAAAAATGTTATAAATATTATATTTTTATATTATCTATATATAAACTCAGTCTCAAAAAAAGCGGTACACTAAAAATGTAGGAAAAATTTACCAAATTTCAAATGATCATAACTTGGTAAATAATAAAGATAAAAATATTTAAAAAAATGTAAAATGAAGCTTAAAATGTCTACTTTAAGAATATTTGAATGACAATAATGCTTAGCCATTTTTTTCAAAATAGCGGATGACAAAGTGAGAAAATGCAAAATTGATGATCAAAGGTCGAAGTTTGGGACGGTGCACGGAGTGAATCAGGTATCGCGGCCCAATGGGACAAAATGCACCTGAAAGTATAAAGTGTTATCTTGAAAATGCTTTTTCACCGAGCTCGACGCGATAATTATTCGCTGAGTTATTCCAAATTGAATTAAAAAAACTGTATTTTTTTTAATTTGCATAACTCAGCGAATAATTATCGCATCGAGCTCAGTAAAAAAGCATTTTCAAGATAATGCTCTATACTTTCAGGTGCATTTTGTCCCACTGGGCTGCGATACCTGATTCACTCCGTGCACCGTCCCAAACTTGGACCTTTGATCATCAATTTTGCATTTTCTCACTTTGTCATCCGCTATTTTGAAAAAAATGGCTAAGCATTATTATCGTCCAAATATTCTTAGTAGACATTTCAAGCTTCATTTTACATTTTTTAAAATATTTTTATCTTAATTATTTACCAAGTTATGATCATTTGAAATTTGGTAAATTTTTCCTACATTTTTAGTGTACCGCTTTTTTTGAGACTGAGTGTATTTTTATATGTAATCAGTAACTGAAAAGAATTGTTTCAAAAGTAAAAATACAAGAAATCCTTTGTTTCTATGTTTGTTATGTGTATATATAATTACAGTAGTTTGCGAAAAATAATATAGCAGTAACATGTACTTGTAATAGTATCATTTTCTGTGGCAAAAGTGTCAGTTCTGACGGTGATAGTGGAATAAATTTCCAAAGCATCTTCTCGGACGGTACTGGTAAAAGACCAGAAGCGTCCACTTTGACGGAACTGATTGTCATAAAAATCAGAAGCGTCTTTTCCGACGGTACTGGTAAAAGACCAGAAGCGTCCACTTTGACGAAACTGATTGTCATAAAAATCAGAAGCGTCTTTTCCGACGGTACTGGTAAAAGACCAGAAGCGTCCACTTTGACGGAACTGATTGTCATAAAAATCAAAAGCGTCTTTTCCGACGGTACTGTTAAAAGACCAGAAGCGTCCACTTTGACGGAACTGATTGTCATAAAAATCAGAAGCGTCTTTTCCGACGGTACTGGTAAAACACCACAAGCGTCCACTTTGACGGAACTGATTGTCATAAAAATCAGAAGCGTCTTTTCCGACGGTACTGGTAAAAGACCAGAAGCGTTCACTTTGACGGAACTGATTGCTATAAAAACAAAACTTTTTACGTATATTTGAAATAAAAACAATAACATAAAAGAAACAAAGGATAATATAATTTTTTTGTAAAGAAATTTGTAGCAAATAAAAAAATAATCTAAAAAACATTATGTAATATTTATAATTGCGCAAATAATTTGAAATACTTTTGGTTTGATGTGTATAATAAAATTTTTATTGTTTGCAGGCGACGGTTATTAAAGAGGCTAGGCGAAGAGGCAAGTAGCAAGAAGAGTACGGATTCAACGTTCCGTATCGAAGAAACGTGCCTCGATGTAACGCCAAAAAAAGATACGTATAGCGATGTCGAACATTGCGAAAATGTCGATACTCTCGTTATCGACAATACAGGCCGATTCGATGTAAATCGTATCCAAGAATGCATGATTGAAGGCCGTCGCATTGTCGATCTAACATTTCTGTGGAATGAAATCCATAGAACATTCGACAATCATGCGCGAGGTATAGAGTGCCTATTTAGAGATTGGAAACTCATCCGTTCTCAGCGCAAAGGGTTTATGACGCAGTTGTTCTTCAAGTGCCAAATGTGCAATTATGAAGCCAACATCTGGTCAGAACCTACACAAGCAGAAGTATTGGATATTAATACAGCTGCTGTAGCAGGAACTGTTACAATGGGAATTGGTTTTGCCCAGCTCGAAGAGTTGTGTGCAGCCATGAATGTTCCTTGCCTGTCTGAGCCGACTTATATTAAATATAGAGAAAATGTAGTCGAAGATTTCACAAAAACAGCCATGGAAAATATGATAAAGGCTGGTGAAGTTGAAAAGCAACTCGCTCTGCAGAGGAACGATGTTATAAACGGTATTCCGTATATAACCGTCGTAGTGGATGGTAGTTGGATGAAGAGATCATATGGTAGCGCTTATAACTCTCTGTCCGGCGTTGGAGTCATAATTGGTCGCGATACGAAAAAGGTTCTCTTCACTGGTATCCGCAATAAATTTTGCTCAATGTGCGATATGGCGGAGCGAAAAGGTGTCGAAGCAAAAGAGCACAAATATTATAAAAATTTTGATCGCGATGCAAGCTCCACAAGAATGGAGAGCGATGCCATTGCAGAAGGTTTTAATTGTAGCCTTGATATGCATGGGCTCATATTTAAAACGGTTATTGCCGATGGTGACAGTAGCGTTTTTCAGGCTATTCGAGATAACAATCCATATAGTGAGCAAAGGGTGACAGTTGAAAAAATAGAATGCACAAATCATTTGCTTCGCAATTTATGCAAGAAATTGAAAGCTGTAGCTGAAACAGTTCAGCCAAAAACGCAAATACAGCGTGGCTTTGTGCAATCGCGAAATGTTTTGAAAAGCAACATTTTAAATATCAGAAAAGAAATAGAAAAAGCTGCCGAGCAACGAAGAAAAGAACAGACACCTCAACATATAAAGGCTGTGGAATTACAGGAAGATATGTTTAATATTATCAGCCACATTTTTGGCGAACATAAAGGATGCGAAGCACGCGGTCGCCAATGTAAAAAGAATGGTGATAAAATGGAAAAAAATCATGTTCCATCTCTGAAATCATTTGGTCTGTATCAAAAAATAGAAAGTGCTATTACGTATATAAGCACTAAAGTGTACAGCTTGTTGCTAAATTATACCAATAATCCTGCAGAATCGTTCAATTCGATAATTTGCAAAGAAATTGGTGGAAAAGCGAATTAATTTTGGTAAACGAGGCTCTTACAACGCTAGAGTTGCAGGAGCAGTTGTGCAGTACAATACGCAACAAGTCCTTACACAATTGCATGAAAGCATGTGTAAAATTGTTCCATCTATTGTTGAAAATTTGGAACATCGCCGACAAATCAAAGTTGCAAAAACTCGAGAATCTCGAGAAGCACAGGGAAGACAAAGACAGCCCAAACAAGAGTCAGGAACGGATCGTTATTATGGTCCCAAATCGCAAAAACCGGATCTTCCGTCAGAGATATTTAATCAACTCCGACACAAGCATTTTGAAAAGTTATCCGAAAATGCGATTAACTGGCAGCAAATTGAAATTGAAACGAGAAAGCAAAGTGATTCCGAATTATGGTTATCGTTGAGACGAGAAATGTTGACAGCGTCTCATTTTGGAACTGTGTGTCGCATGAGACCGACAACGTCTTGCGCAGCGACAGTAAAAGCCATTTTGTATCCTTCATTCATTGATTCCGCAGCCGTGAAATATGGTCGCGACAATGAAAAAGTAGCGAGGGATGAATTGGCTATCAAATTAAACAAAGAAATAAAACCATGCGGATTATTTATTGATATTGATAATCCGTGCTTGGGTGCTTCTCCAGACGGAGTTATCGACGAAGATGGTCTGGTCGAAATAAAATGTCCTCTGTGTGCTGAAAATCTAACGGCGGAAAAAGCCATAGAGACATTGCCTGCTTTAAAAAGCATCTTCGATAAAAAAAATCCGCAAAAAATGAATAGGAATCATCGGTATTATTACCAAATTCAAGGCCAATTAAATATAGCACGACGAGAATATTGTATATTCGCTATTTGGACTCCACAAAGCATGAAAATATTGCGCATTGATGTAGACAATATGTTGTGGGAAAATGAAATGTTGCCTTTATTAACACGCTTCTATGACGAATGCATACTTCCAGAAATCTTGGACAGTCGCCATAATAGGCATATGCCAATCAGAGATCCAAGATATATTGTAGAAGCAAAAGAAGAAGCAAATAAGAAAATAAGTATTCGAGCACAAAGTCAGCGGCGAAATGAAGAAGAAAACGAAAATGTCATAAAAGAAAAGAAATTTAAACGAGACATTTCACCCACGGAAACATCATTTATTGCTGCTCCGGTCGTTTCAAAAAAGGAGCAGGATGATGATTGCGTCATTATTAGTTATACCAGCGAAAAGCAAAATATAACTAATAAACAATTGGCAAGTCGGAAGAAATACCTAGATGAGTATATTCCTGACATTTCCGATGTTAAAAAAAATGTATTGCCTATAAATAGTTATTTGGACGATGCATCGTTAGCACAATTTTTACGCGTTATACGACAAACAAGTCATTTTGAAACGCAAAATGTGCTATATAGCCTATCCCGACATGATTGAAGCTAGTCAAAGCGATAAAAGCTTACAAATAATTGGAGGGAATTGTACGAATCACTGGAGATGTATTTTCTTTGATGGTACCAAACTTCGTGTGTACGATAGTTTACCTGGTTCTACATACGATAAATTGGCGGCTGAAGAGAAATATTATATACATCATCGTTATCCCAGTGTAAGCTTAAATGACATAATTTTTGAAAATGTTCAAACACAACCTGATGGAACGAGTTGTGGAATTTATTCTGCAGCTTTCGCCACGACTATAGCTTTAGGAGGTAATCCTTGCGAGGAAAAATACTCCAATGATGTAAAAAATATGAGAGAACATTTTTGTAAAATTATAGAAAGCAATAAACTGCTGCCTTTTCCCAACAAATAAATTCAAGCTTTTTATTAAAAAAGGGCTGATATTATTACAATACTGTTATGATACTCAAAAGCTATCTTAGCAAAGATATTCTTTGTGGACTGCATGGCTTAGTACAATCAAAAGCGTCTGACGGTACTGACAAAATATAAATGTCAGAAGCGTCTGACGCTACTGATAAAATAAGTGTCAAAAGCCTTTAGATGATACTGATTGTAATTTATTCTGACACTACTCATTACACTAACGGAGAAACGGCAAAAATAGGTTGGTTGCGTTTCACGGAAATGGGCGTTGGAGGGGCCCATTTCATATTCTCTTTATTCAATAGTCGCTATATATTGCCTCCTGTTTAGAGAAACCCTGTATAGCGCATAAACATTCGTCACAAAACGAAGACAGAATTATATGTATATACAATATATGTGTATACATATAATATTCAGTATGTCATGACATCCTGAAAGAGAGATACATGTATTGCCAATACATACATACAAACCTGTAATGGTTTCAACACGCCAAGAAATGGCTATTGAATGTATATATTGCATACATGTATTTTCAACATGTCATGTCCTAACACAGTGCTCGGATTTGGTCCAGTATATTACATTGGTCATATGATTAATTTTTCAAGCGTAATGATTTGCTCCAGAATAGAAAATTTCTATAGACATTCGAGAACTTCTCTATCCTGTAATTAATCAACACGCTTGAAAAATCTGTCGTACGACAAATGTCATTTTACCCTTGCTTGTCCTTTTCAGGCCGGTTTCGAAGGCGACGCCTCCGATGCCCTTACTACCGCTCGCGGTTCGGCGACCGAACCGCCCATCGCGCGCGTGACACAATAGTTACGTTCGGAAATATCACTGGGAACAGGTGGGATATACTTTTCTCTGTTTCTATCTTATTGAGATAAGAGAAAAATAAGCATGTGCAATATTCTTCTTTTTTTACTTGAATTGATATTAATTATTTTAAAAAAATATTTTTTTTTCCATATAGTATAAATTTATTTATTTATTTTGAGGTTTCTTGTAATAAATATACATTATTTATTGTTTTTTATTTTTAAAAAGATATATTTTATAGTTTTATTTTTTTTTTATATTTTGTTTTATATTTTATGTTATAATTATGTAAATTTTTATTTATTTTTTATTTTATTTCCTTATTTTATAAACAGTTTATTTTTTTGTGTAATTTTGGATCGATTTGGATTAATCTGCTAGTTGTTTTAGAAAAACTGCCACGAAGTTCTGCCACATTTGCCGCGATAATATATTTAAATAATGTATAATGTTTTGTAATTTATGTATTGTATTTATGTATTGTATTTATGTATTGTATTTATATATTGTATTTATATATCGTATTTATATGTTGTATTTATATATTTGTATTTGTTCGAATACTGGTAAGGTTTTCTGCAGTTTTCCTCATCCTTGCAACAAATGTTGGTATTCATGTAATAAGTCGGCTGCAGACGCAAAGAATTAATAAAGTTTATTATTACTCATAATTATTATCATAAACATAAACATTGTTTGATCCATAAAAACCTTTATATCATCTCCTTTATATTTCCTATTTTTTTCCCGTGACAGTTCCTCCGGGCCCCGACCTGATGCCTTTTAGTTTGCTAATATGTACGTTACTACGGGTCTCTAGTTACTAGGTAAAGCGCATATGCGTTACTGCGCATGCGTCAGATATCCCACGATCTGGAATCACTGATTCCTACATAATATGAGCTGAATGATAATGTAGAGAACGGAATTAAAAACGGTCGGTATTTACATACCGACATTTTTAGTTCCGTTCAGATGGTGGCGTTTTCCTTTCGGAGTTCGCCCGTCGCTTTAGGATCCCCTTAAGTGCCACTATTATCGATCTCTTGCGACCAGCAGTGTTGGCCCGATCGATGGCCAAAACAGACCCCGACGCGGCATCGCGCGCCACTGACGCATCGCGCCTCGCTACATCACGGGTCTCCAGAACGTCAGAAACCAGCTGAGGCACTCTGAGCGCGTGAAAAACTCTTTCGACCAGCTCTCTGGATGTGTCGGTGAAGGAACATGGAATACCAAAGATGATAATGTCCGACGCTCTAGACACCCGCGATGCAGCAGGCAACTTGCGATCGACGTGCTGGGTGCTCAGCAGCCGCGCGCTCTGAGCCTCCAACGCCGCAATTCTTTCACCATAGCCCGCGATCAAATTCAAAATATCCGGTATATGATTTAGCTTCAGCGAAAAGTCCGCATTTACTGCTTCCTGACGGCTTATGAATGCGAAGATCATCTCATCAGATTTTTTAAACGCGGCGGTGAACTTCTTGTCTGATTCGTCGACCTTTGTCAAAATCGACTGAAGCAGTGCATGAGTTGTTAGCGATTTTGCACCGTGAGGAGCAACTCCCCCCACAGTCGGCGAGGCAGCACCACGGTGATCCGCGGCTCGAGAAACCCGTGTCTCATTGGGCATTAACGGCATGGCTGACAGTCGAGCCGTGCAGCACTCACTGGCGGATCTAGTATTGAGATACGGGTGCTTGACGCACCCTGGATGAAATTCCTTAGCGCATTCACTACAAGAGACAGACTGACCGGCAATTGCCTTGGTACACCTGATACACACACGCTCGCGCTGCATGGGTTATTGCAGAATAAACTATATCACGATCGCGACAGTGACACCCGACGCAATATCACCAGAAGATTACCACTGGTGTCACGCAACGACCAACCAGACGAGACCAAGGCAGTTCAAGCAGATCACAGCAGGCGCCACTCAGATAGCCACGTGCACACGTAAGACCCAAAAATAGTAAGATGTAGAAAAAGGAGATCGACAAGGCAGGCGCATGCGCAGCAAGGGCCAACGTTTTACACGGCTAAATCCGAGAATTCCACGATGATTCCAAGAATGAGGTTAGGATGAGAAATGATACTTGTCACGAAAGTACTCGGAATTAGGTGGCAATCTCCAAGAAAAAGAATAAGGCGCGTGACAAGCAACAAAAGACTTGCTTAAATCTGCAACAAAAAGGGGGGAGGGAGAGAGAGAGAGAGAGAGAGAGAGAGACTAATATATGAAAAGCCCATAATATATATTATAGAATATATATTCTCTCGATCTATATATATATATATATATATATATATATATATATATATATATATATATATTACAATCTTCTTTATAATGAATCAATTGTATGATGAAACAAAGATGTTTATCTGGTTATTTATAATATTTACAGTCCTTTGAATCTGAATCCTTTAAACGAAATTGAACAATTCGTTGAATATAAGTTTATCAGATTTTATCTTTCTTCCTATTTTTATCCGACACTGTATACTTGTCGTAACTTTTCGTTGGATCAAAAGGTTCCCATCTACTCGATGGAAAAATGTGTTTGTTCCTCTCGTACCATGATCTAAAATAACATAAAGGAGAATTATACAAAGTATTCTTTCAATAGTGATAAATACCTAAGTAAAATAAAATAACATGCCAACTGTTACGATAAATATCCTATCACATTTTCTTTATCAAGTCATTATTGGTCAGATACTATTATTTTAGTTTATTTCGTTTATTACTAAAAGTGCGGCCAACTGACCCTCTCACGACCTAAGTTGGTAACGCGAGAACCGCCTCTCTACTGTCTTCTTCTTCTTCTCTTCACTCTGTGTGTGTGTCCGCGAATCCTCGGTGCGTATTGTCACTGCGTACTTTTACCCGTGTGATACAATAAAGTTTCTTTATACACGTGGTGTCTCTTTTTTGGCTTTTCGTGCGGCTTCACCCCGCAACAGGTTATGGGCCCAGGCACGCATGCACGGTATTTTTTACACGATTAAAAAGTGTCTCGAACTTTGCGAATTAACGTGCCTCGTCTCGTCCACGAAAACCCGCCATTTTTTTTTTCTCTCGGATAATTCTCCTGCTCACGCAAAAATGAGCGAGAACGCGGACTTGAGAAATCTCGTGAGATTTGACGGACAAAACTTCCAACTTTGGAAATTCCAAGTGAGAGCCATTCTCGTTGCGCACGACCTTTTGGACATCGTCGAAGGTACCGAACCGAAACCTGAAGCAGCCGGTGATCCCAGGAACGCATGGATAAAGAAGAATGCCAAAGCAATGTTTATTTTGTCATCCTCAATAGAATACTCGCAGCTCGAATACCTTATCACATGCACTACCGCTGCGGAAATGTGGACAAAACTTTCCACTATTCATGAGCAAAAAAGTGCATCTAATAAACTGTCGCTCACGACAAAATTCCATGAATATCGGATGGCCCCTAACGACTCCGTTGCTCAACATATCGCCAAGGTCGAAAATATGGCAAATCAACTCAAAGACATTGACGAGAACGTGTCGGACATCATGATAATGGCGAAGATACTTGGCACTCTCCCCAGCAAATATAACGCTTTCATCTCAGCGTGGGACAGCGTAGATGCAGCGGGACAAACGCTACAACGCCTGCGCGAGAGATTGCTACGAGAAGAAGCCCGGATGTCGTCGATGGACGAAGTAAGCAGCGCTCTTGCGGCATCGAGCATCACTACGAAGAAGAAACGGAGCCATCGTCCATCTCATGAAAACGAATCTTCGACGCGTACGAAAGACATCACCTGCAGTTTTTGTAGTAAGTCCGGACATATCGCGAAATATTGTTACGCGAGGAAAAAGAGCGTCGAAAGCAACCAAAAAGGGCGATCCGAAAAACGACGATTCAGCTAACTTTACGGCTTTTGTTGTTCAAGACGCGAACGAGACAAATAACGAAATTCCTGCATACACAGTCGATAATAGAGTGACCGCGATTTTTAACCTCAACGAAGAGTGTGTTTGGCTTCTCGACAGCGGCGCATCTCGGCATCTTTGCTGCCAGAAAGATTGGTTCGCGAAATTAATACCGACAGATAGCGAATATGTTTGTCTAGGTGATAACACAACACTGAAAGTAGTAGGTCATGGAACAATACCAATTTCCAGATTGGTCGGTAATAAATGGTTAGACGGCGAAATAAACAACGTCGCGTACGTTCCAACCTTAAAGAAAAATTTATTTTCGACCGGCATTTGCACGTCAAACGGTTTCTCTATTACTTTAAACGGTGATCGCGCAGATATACACTCGAGAGATAAAAACAATTGTAGCGCACGGTATCAAACAATCAAACAATCTAATACGTCTATTATTCGAACCGAAAATGAAAATAACGGCTCATTACGCGTCTTCTACAGCCTCTTTAGAAACATGGCATAAACGTCTGGGTCACGTAAGCTCGAACTCACTCACTAAAATGATAGCAAATGAATCGGTTTCTGGAATAAGTTTATCGAATATAAAAGCCTTTTTTCTGTGAAGATTGCCCATTAGGCAAACAATCCAGATTCCCTTTTTCGTCAACTGAGGCAAAAAGTGAAGTTAAGCCCGGTGATGTTATCCATACAGACTTATGTGGCCCGATGCAAACGCCATCGATAAGCGGAGCTAGATTTTTTCTATTGTTCAAGGACGAAAGTTCAGGCTTTAGAACCGTATATTTTCTTAAACATAAAAACGACGTTTTCGATAAATTGAAGGAATTTCTTGCCCTAACTAAAATCAATTCGGGAAAGATGTTAAAATTCTAAGGGCAGACAACGGCACGGAATTCGTTAATTCGAATGTACGCGATCTACTAAACATCAAGGTATTAAATTGCTCACGTCCGCTCCTCACACGCCCGAACAAAACGGTCGCGCGGAACGCGAGATGCGCACGATTGTAGAAAGCGCACGCACTATGTTATTAGCGCGCAATTTACCAAAGTATCTCTGGGGCGAAGCTGTCAATGCGGCTACCTATACATTGAACAGAACCGTGCCCCTACATCCGGACGGGGAAAACGCCGTTTCGAAGTATATACAGGGAAGAAACCAAACTTATCCCATATTAAAACGTTCGGTTGCGACGCTTACATGCATGTTCCCGACGTCTCGCGCAAGAAATGGGACGCCAAATCCCAAAAGAAAATACTCGTCGGTTATGAAAAAGATTCTGACAATTATAGACTGCTTGACGTACGAACCAAACACATCACCGTTTCCAGAAACGTTATTTTTAATGAGAACACGACCGATAACGTGAAAGATAAAGGAGTTTGGATTTCGTTTGATTCCGATAACAAAAACGCCGAAAATGAAGACATTAATTTAGATGGCTCCATCGAGTCTTCGGGTTCGGATACTTTTGTCGATGCATCTAGCACGCCTTCGGACGACACGCGTCGGAACGTTACGATTTGCGAGCCCGCGGAAACTTACGCGTACCGGAACGTTATACGGCATACATCGCGTCATGCGACACTCCTTCTAATTATAAGGAAGCCATTAACGGTGAAAACTCGGTCGAATGGACAAAAGCGATACAAAAAGAGCTCCAAGCCCACGAAGATACCGAACGTGGGAGATCGTACCGCTCCCGAAAGATCGTAAACCCGTAGGTCATAAATGGGTATTCAAAATAAAAGATTTCCCTAACGATAATTCAATACAATATAAAGCACGCCTTTGCGCCCAAGGTTTCTCACAACAGGCCGGTGTAGATTATAACGAAGTTTTTTCGCCCGTCGTTAAGTACGAATCAGTTCGACTTTTGTTAGCGATTTCGGCGAATGAAAATCTAAAATCAGTCCAATTTGATGTAAGCACGGCTTATCTAAACAGCGATTTGGGAGAAACTATTTACATGCAGATCCCGGAAGGGCTGAAAGTAGAGAACAAAAATTTTGTCTTAAAACTAAATAAAGCGATTTACGGTTGAAACAATCCGGACGCTGTTGGAACGAAAAATTTGATTCTTTATCAAAAGCCTCGGTTTCTCTCAATGCTCTTCCGATAAGTGCGTGTACGTAGCAATTATCGACGGGGACGAAGTGTACCTAGCGCTTTACGTTGATGATGGTCTCATGTTCGCGCGGCGTGCGGAGACCTTACAGCGACTAACGTCTCTACTTGAAAAGAACTTTAAGATTACCCGTCGGTAATTTTAAGTCGTTTTGTCGGAATGGAAATACAACGTGTCAACGACGGAATCTTCCTATTCAGACAAGTTACGTAAACAGAATTCTACAGAAGTTTAATATGACGGAAGCGAAACCCCGTTAACACGCCTTTTGATCCACATACGCGATTAGAGAACCCCACTGGCGATCAAAATTGTAACGTACCTTACCGCGAAGCGGTGGGGTTCGCTCTTATTTTTGTCTATGATCTCGAGGCCCGATATAGCTTTTGCAGTTAGCGTGGTAAGTCGATATTTCAATAACTATAGTCATACGCATTGGAACGCCGTTAAACGTATCCTCCGTTACCTTAAGGGCACCAAAGAATACGGCATCTTTTTTGCGAATAATAGAAATTGTGAGCTAATCGGTTTCTCTGATGCGGACTACGCTGGCGATCCCGACACCAGACGCTCGACTTCGGGATATCTCTTCATGTTAAATGGGACAACCCATAACGTGGTCGTCCAAGCGGCAGACATCTGTAAGCTAAGTACGACCGAAGCTGAGTTTATCGCAGCAAGCGAAGCAACGAAGGAAGCTGTTTGGCTTCGAAAACTGTTATCAGATGTTGGACGTCGATGTGTGAAACCTACCACTTTGTATGTTGACAATCAAAGCGCGATAAAGCTATCAAGAAATCCTGAATTTCATCGCAGGTCGAAACACATTGACGTACGCCATCAATTTATATGTGAAAAGATAACTGACAATGAAATTGACACAGATATGTAAAATCGGATAGTCAATACGCAGACGTGTTACAAAGCCTTTATGTAGCGAAAAATTTAATATGTTTAGATCTAAGTTAGTTACCACCGTCACGAAAACGTTCAAGTAGTGAGGGTGTTACGATAAATATCCTATCACATTTTCTTTATCAAGTCATTATTGGTCAGATACTATTATTTTAGTTTATTTCGTTTATTACTAAAAGTGCGGCCAACTGACCCTCTCACGACCTAAGTTGGTAACGCGAGAACCGCCTCTCTACTGTCTTCTTCTTCTTCTCTTCACTCTGTGTGTGTGTCCGCGAATCCTCGGTGCGTATTGTCACTGCGTACTTTTACCCGTGTGATACAATAAAGTTTCTTTATACACGTGGTGTCTCTTTTTTGGCTTTTCGTGCGGCTTCACCCCGCAACACCAACATTGTGATATTGCTTCATAAGTTTTATCATTTAGTATATTTACCTTAGTTACAATAAAATCGTAAAACATCTAATGGTGCTGTAATATAAGATCCTCCTTGACATACATTAACTGATCTGCCATTACTGTTTTAAGCTCGCTGAATTCATGCCTAAGAACTTCTAAACATCTCTGAAAAAGCTGATAGATAGAATTACCTGTATGTGAAAATTAAATTTATGCAGCAGAACATTATATATCACGCCAATGTTACTCCAAAGTGACACTGGAGTATCTCCATCATATATGATGTATATATATATATATATATATAATATATATATAATTATATATATATATAATATACATCATCCTTCTTCATTATAAACACTCCGACGATGGCCAAATTCATCCAATAACTGAATAAACATAAAGAAAATTATACAAAGTTATTTTTAATGATAAATACCTAAGAAAAACTTTTCCGGCATGTGATTCCTCGATTTCAACAGAAGCATCGTACATAACACGAATATCATCGTGAACGTCATTCAAAGAATTGCACGTGTCGAAAATCCAATGCCCAATCTAAACAAACCCGATCATTTATCTTCTCATTTCTCACAAAAATTAAAGGAGGAATGTTAAATTTATCTTTAAAAAATAGGCAAAATTCAAGCAGCTGTAACTTTGGTTAAAAATAAACGAAATTTAAATTTAAAAAAAGATTTTAAAGCTTGAAAATTTCTACTTTCGAAAGGTTACTATTATTTTTTAGTTTCTGTGAGTTTGATAATTTTTACATATAAAAACTACGAGCTGGACGAAATAGAAAATTTTTCTCTCACTTTGTGGGCCTGTCACGTGCACAAAAAAAATCTGCGAAAATTTTTGACTTCCTAACATGAAAGCTTGATGTTTTTCTTGCAAAATCTTTTTTTGCGATGATTTTTTTAAGAGAGTTATGAGCAATTAAAGTCAAAATGCTCATTTCTTATTCAATCCACGATAACTCAGCAACAAAAAATCGTAGAAACATTAAAAAAAAAAAAGATTTTGTAAGGAAAACTTCAAGCTTTCATGTTAAGAGTCGAAAATTTTCACAGATTTTTTTTGTGCACGTGACAGGCCCACAAAGTGAGAGAAAAATTTTCTATTTTGTCCAGCTCGTAGTTTTTTATATGTAAAAATTATCGAACTCATAGAACTAAAAATAATAGTAACCTTTCAAAATTAGAGATTTTAAGCTTTAAATCCTTTTTTTAAATTTAAATTTGTTTATTTTAACAATTATTGTAATACAGGAATAAAGATGTTGTAAATAGCCTAATCTTCTTTACATGTGCATGTGTTTAGTAAAGAAAATTTATTTTTATATGTACAGATCCTTGTGTTGTTGAACATACAGAAGTGTTATGTTTACATACTATTACTTAGACATACTATCACCTAAGGATATACTATACTAGTACATGCTTATAACATATTACGCTGAGTTGTATTTGTATTCTATGTCGCAAAATATATATGTTATAAACATATACTGTTTAATGCTTATATGATCCCTAATACTACAAAAGAAATGATATCACAACAAATTACCTTTTTAAAAAAAGGTAAAAAAAAGGCGTTAAGTATGTGGCGCGCAGCATGTTAGCTCGAAGAAAGTGGTTATATCAAAAAATCGAAGTATCTGTGTATCTCAAAAATTGAAGTATCTGTGTATATCTCAAAAAATTGAAGTATCTGTGTATACCTAAAAAAACTGATGAGATATTTTTATACTTCTAAAAAACCGATGTGGTATGTTTGTATTTTCACAAAAATAAATGATATCTATAAATTGCGTTAATTATAAAATGAATATATATTCTTCGGAAAATACTGTTGTATTATTTTTAAAAATATCTTGTATTTAAGTGTCTTCTTACACAAGTCATAATAGCTTCATTTTTCCTTACAGCCATTATAATATAACCAAATTCCGTTACCTAACTCAACCCAAGTGTGATATGTATCTTTTTAAATAAATGTTTCTTGATTGATCTTTAAATAAATCTTTAAATTTGCGTTAATCAGAAAGAGAAGATACAATTACAAAATTTTTAATCCAACACAGGAATACAAGGTATTTAAATGCAAAGATGTTAATCGCAAAGATAAAACTGTTAAAGAGTAACAATAAAAATGCAAATATTTTATTGAAAATAAAAAAAATTTCGTACAAATACTTAACGCTGCTTTTTTACTCCATAACCACTTTCTTCGAGCAACATGCTGCGCGGTGTACTTGGCGCCTTTTTTTACCTTTTTTTAAAAAAGTAATTTTGTTGTGACTGGAGTAAAAAAGCAGCGTTAAGTATTTGTACGAAATTTTTTTTTATTTTCAATAAATATTTGCATTTTTTATTGTTACTTCTTTAACAGTTTTTAATCTTGCGATTAACATCTTTGCATTTAAATACCTTGTATTCCTGTGTTGGATTAAAAATTTTGTAATTGTATCTTCTCTTTCTGATTAACGCAATTTAAAGATTATTTAAAGATCAATCAAGAAACATTTATTTAAAAGATACATATCACACTTGGGTTGAGTTAGGTAACGGAATTTGGTTATATTATAATGGCCTGTAAGGAAAAATGAAGCTATTATGTTTATTGTCACTTCTCTGAGCACACCGCAGCACGTATATTCAAGTCTTCGTCAGAATCCGGACCGCTGCTGCTTCCTTGATTTCGATTTACGCCCACTGCTGTCGAAGGCTGCGGTTCTGTTTGGTGTGGCATTTTTTTCAAGTCGTTCAACGTGGTTCTCCGGACATCGAATTGTTTTGCGGCTCCGTAAAGCACTCATTTTATCTTTTCTCACCGCAAGAACTGCCTTCTTGAGTTGCTCCTTGTCGACGGGAGTCGTTTGCGACGAAACGTGCGTACCATTTCCCTCCTATACAAACTGACGCACGTGCAAGGGAAGACAGAATCACGCTCGAGGGAAACCTAACCTGAAATCGCCGTGAGCTGAAGTCGTGCGCCCGGCACGCCACAGTGACGAGACTGGCGGACCAGCTCCGGGTGCTTACTGGCGGATAAGCCCCAAACATAAGTTTCAGGTTTGATCGCCCACGAAATATTAGACATCAACGATAATGAAAAAACTACACTGGATTCGTGTTCAGCATGCATTACTCTTTATAATCACTTACTTTGAGATTCGGTGATACAATAATATTCAAGATATTACAAAATTTCCACGCGCAGAAAATTTCACTTTCACCTTCCGAAAACACGTTTGCCCTCGTAAAATCATAACACGGCAGGTAACCTGCCGAAACTCCGTTGGTCACATGGGTACCATAAGCAGCGTTTACAATGTAATAGCGAGTTCGCACAATATACGGTTCCGAGATATTGGATTTGGCGGTTTTCAACCACGTTGGCGGTTTAGCCCCGGTCTCCCCTTCTTGTTACATCGTTTTCAAGTCATCATTTAAAACATTATGTGCAATAATACGGCGTAAAGGACATGTATCATCAATTATGACTCGACAAGAAATTACACATCATTGTATTAATCTTATGGACGCACATGATGTCAAAATTGCAGTCATAAATTTTGTTTCAAGTTCTTTGCACAAATAAAAGTCGATTTTTGTTTAGCTAAACAAGTATCATTTATTTTTACATCTCTTTAATTTTCATTAAATAAACACGATGCAAATAGATTGTCTATTTTTAAGACTTTTTTTTTTTATTTTCAACAAGTCGTAATAAGAAATTTAAAATTGCAATTTTTCGACATCTTGTACTATTAATTATTGGAAAATACCAAGGGCAGCAGATGGTAGATTGTTGAAACAACATGAATTTATTCGAGTTTTAATAGAAAAGCACGTATTATCTACAAGTCTGATTATTTATACAGTATCACAATCATTAGTCTACGCGGTACTTGTATCGGTGTTAAAAATATCAGACGAGTTGTAACGATTCTTAACCCGTTGTGGTCACACCTCCTAAAAATAACGTAGTGGTCACATGGGGTCCAATGGACCCCACGCAGAAAAACCGTTGCTATTTGCGTTCTTTTTGATGTATCGACTCAAACCTTGAACTGGAATTTAGTTTAAGACTTCCTCTTTATAATCCAATAATTTTTTTCTCCTTTTTAAAATTTTTTTTATGTTAAAAAAACGCGAAAAAAAATTTTCGAGAAATTTGACTTTTTTCACAAAAATATTCATCAAAATTTCAATTTTTGAGATAGAGCAAAAAAACTTCCTGCGTTTTACTCTCAAAATAGTATACTTTTAAGAAAAAAATAGTATCATAACGAGCTTTGAAAAAAGTATATTTATTGTACAGTTTGAAGTTATCAATTTTCATGAAACTCGTAAAATCAAATAGCTCAGTTTTGAACGTGTAAAATAAAGTGAAAAAACCGTCTCTTCGAAGGTACGTAGACGCAAAGTTAGCCTGGGGTCCACTGGACCCCATGTGACCACAACGGGTTAATTTATTCTTTGGCAGGAATACAAAAAACTTGTGTACACATAGCTTTGTAAAGTAATAGTGATAGATTCTGAAAAGGAATTGTTGTGCGGCGGAAATCGACAGCCATTGCGACACTTAGCCGTCAGCGCTAATTCTGAATATTGACAAATCCACCTGAGGTGGCATTCCGAGCACCAGGTCACCAAGCCTCTTGCTTCACTGACCTGCTCCCAAAACCAAAAGCGCTGACAGCTGAGTCGGCAATGAGGAAATAGAGCACAACCGATAAAAAGCCCGCCTTTCGGAGAAGCGGCGGGCAGTACCGAACCGAAGAGTGAACCGCGCACGACCGTGTTAGTTGTTACGAATTGATACAAGTTATTACGATAGTTATTACGCCCGCAAGTCAGGGCAGTGAAGTTAAGGACATATTGTAACCTGAAATATCTTTATTAAACGAATTTGATACAAGACTCTCGCGAGTGTTTCTCCCTCCATCCGGCGGATCCCAAAGAATCCTGTGCCTATCCCGAGACTCGAGGTACGGCCACAACAAATTGGTGGCAGCGGTGGGATCTGCCAACCGGAAGAGAAGACATCCTGCCAGAGTTACGTCTGAAAACGGGAACGGATCAGTAAAACGGCGGTCAAACTCCACGGAGAGAAATAGCCAGCCGGATCCCGAGTGAGGCAAACGACGGTAGCAGCCCCGAGTGTTATCAGCGATACCGGAGAGGCCCCGACCTACCGCACGAACTTGCCAGCCCGAGACAGCGCCGCAGGGACGCACCGAGCCAGCGAAGCAGCGCAGCAGGGACGCCGCGAAGCAGAGGCGGCAGCAAAGCAGCGAAGCGGCCCGGCAGGACCCCGACACGGAAAGCGGACACCATGCGCTGCGCGGCGATAATGTAAGTCCGATCCAAATTGTAAGCCGATAAAGGCACGCGCCGAAAATAAGCATTGTAGCGTCTCCCGTAACCGCGTGCGCCGAAAATTAACTGCGCGATTACAGGCTACAACCGCGAGCGCCGAAAACTTTTTCGCGATTACAGAGAATTAAAGCGTAAGCGTCGATAGATGTCAGACGACTTGTCCCGGCATCCCCCTCTCAGCAACGCGTCATTCGTGCTGAGCGAGCGCGCGCAACGAGCAATCGAAAACAGCATTAGAAATCGTTTTCGCGCCACGCGACTCGCGAACGACGAATTAGATCGCGTGCGGCGAAACTTAGACGCGCAACTCGATGACGCGAGCACGCCGGTGCTCGAGTTACACCCCAACGTCATCGTAGAACGCGAGTTCGAATTTTTAGACACCAGCCTTTGCGACGCGAACGAAAACCCGCGAAATGGGACAACTAACGAAGCGGAGACGAAAACAGAGACAATCACGACAGTGACGCACACATACTGCCCCCGACCGAAGACGACGCACGATCGGATACTTCGGCCGACACTCAGAGCGAGAATCTCGGGAGAGGAGCATTCTCGCTCACGTCGTACGATAGCGACATATTCGACCCCGCGGAAGAAGACCATACACCGCGAGCAAATAAAATGAGCCAGCAACGAGCGGCCAATGGCCTCACGCCGCGCGTGGATATAACGCCCGCTCAGATAAGCGAGGAGATAAATCGGCTGGGACAGGAAGCCCAGCACCCGCACGAAACGGGCCAAAACCAAGCCCCTGGGCTGGCACAAGCGAGCCCAGGAACGCCGGAAACCATGTTCCGAGACATCCTAAATATGATGCGCGACATGCAGGCACGCATGGACCGCACCGAGAACGCTGAATTCAATCGGACACTCGATACGCTACGCGAAATCCGCGATCTAAGGGACCGCGTAAGCCGAATAGAATCCGGCGCGACAAATCTAGAAGCCGGTAACCACGACCGGGCCACCGAAACAGGGCGCCGCGTCCGCAGCGAAGGCCCACTAGACGTCACTTACGGGCGAACGCGCAGTGACATTCGAAACCAACCGGGTCAATCCAACGGGTTCCTCAGCTTAAAAGAAGCACGAACAATGATACCCGAGATAAACGGAGAATCAAGAGAGCGCGTCCGCGAATTTATTAGCGCGAGCACGTACGCTATGAAAAATATCCCGCCCGCGGACGAAGCGCGGCTGTTAGAGGCGATCCTCTGTACAAAGTTCAAAGGCAAGGCAATGACCGACTTTGATACGCGCGACATCCACGACTTCGAGCAATTGAAACGCGAGCTCGAAACCGAATACTTAGGGAAGCGCGGCATGACGCACCTACAATTGGAATTCAACTCGCTAACGCAGAAAGCGGGCGAGAACGCGCAAGAATTCGGCCGCCGAGTCGAGAAGCTAGCAAGAGAGCTCTACGAGGCCATGGAGGAAGGCCAAGGGCACTCGCAAGAGCAACAAAAGGCAATATTAGAAAGCATAAAGATGCAAGCCTTACACAACTTTCAGATCGGCCTGCACGAAGACATAAAGATGTTAGTGCGAGCGCAACGGTATCAGACCCTACAGGAGGCAATAACCGGCGCCAGCGCGGAGGAGAAGGTTAGAGGCCCCTCCCCGAGAAGCAGATGGCCAATGAGCAAATCTAAATTCAACACAGATAAAGCGCGAAACCCAGGAAACGCGGCAGTGCAATGCCACAACTGTGGAAAGACCGGCCATTACGTGCGAGATTGCCGGATGGGCCGGCAAGCAAATAAATTCGTTTTGCCTAGAGCGGATAAGCCCGGCGGCGTAAACACGATCGAGTGCACCTACTGCAAAAAAGCAGGGCACAAGAGAGACGAATGTTGGTCGCTGAACGGACGCCCCAAAACCGAGCGACCGCGCCGACCGAAAGCTGACGCCGCGAAAAAGGCACCCGTGAGTACGGTAAGACGGAATAAGTCGCGAGCGACGAGCGATGAATCATCAGCCAGCAGCAGCGAAGAGGAAGAGAGACCCAGAAAAGGTAAGGCACGAGCCGCCGAAGAGTATCGGGTAACTCAGATAACGGGGAAACATAAGGTAGGCCCGTTGGATATAATAACTCTGCCCATCGAAGAGGCACAGCGAGGAAAGATGGATCTGCTACTAGACTCAGGAGCGACCCTGACTCTGATCAAGGTCGGCAACTTAAAAGGTAAAACAATGGTGAGAGAAGAAAAATTAGCGCTGATAGGCGTAACCGGACACCAGATCCACACGCTAGGAAAGATAAAGGCGACCGTGGATCTGGGCAGAAAAAAGATACGCCACACGATGTACGTGGTAAAAGATGACTTCCCAATCGAATACGAGGGAATATTGGGAAACGACTTCCTGACAAAGCACAAGGCCGACATTTCAAACGCGTCAAAGCTAGTGAAAATAGGCAATGCCACATTCAACCTCCGACCATATCGGAAGGTGACTCTACCGCCCCACAGTGAAACCATCGTGGAGGCCATAACCGATCACAACCGAGTAGGTATTGTGAAAAGCGGCGAACCTGCTCCCGGAGTTTTCCTTGGCCATTGCCTGGTAAAGCCGAGCGAATTCAAATGCCCGGTCAGCATTTTGAACGTGACGGACAAGCCGGTCGAGATACTCACACCGCACGTAACGGTAGAAGACCTGCCGGAAAACGACACCGCGGAAGCTCTCACGTTACGCGCGACCGAAGAAAGCGAGTTCATTACCGCGCGACGCGAGAAATTACGCGAACAACTACAACTCGATCACTTGAATAATGAAGAACGCGAAGCGGTACATCAAATCTGCGATGATTTTTGCGATGTTTTTTACCTAGACGGCGATAAGCTGAGCGCGACTACGGCAATAGAACACGAATTACATACGCGACCAGAGAGCGCGCCGGTGAACGTGCGACCGTATAGATTACGAGATTAGGAGAAGCACAAAGCCGAGGTAAAGAAGCAGATTCAAAAAATGCTGGACGACGGGATAATCCGCCCCAGCGCGAGCCAATGGAACGCGCCGATAATAGTTGTTCCGAAAAAGCCGGACGCATCGGGTAAAATAAAATTTAGAGTCGTGATCGATTTTCGAAAGGTAAACGACCTCACCATGGGAGACTCTTTCCCCATGCCGAACATCACGGACATACTTGATCAACTCGGTAACGCAAAATATTTTACCGTGTTAGACTTAGCCTCGGGATATCACCAAATCCCGATGCATGAAGACCACAAGAACAAAACGGCATTCTCCACACCGGACGGACATTTCGAGTTTAACCGAATGCCATTCGGATTAAAAAATGCACCGGCTGCGTTTCAGCGGCTAATGTATGCGGTACTAGCCGGACTGTTAGGTCTAAAATGCTTCGTGTATATTGACGATATCGTGATATACGGAGCATCACTGACGGAGCACATCAAGCGCTTAATCGCGGTGCTGATCAGACTCCGAAAATATAACCTCAAGCTACAACCGAACAAATGCGCGTTCTTACGAAAAGAGGTCATCTACCTAGGCCATGTAATTTCCGAAGGAGGAATAGCGCCAGACCCGTCAAAATTGCAAGCGGTAAAGGAATTTCCGACCCCGAAAAAGGTGAAAGATATACAATCTTTCATCGGTCTAGCCGGATATTATCGCAAATTCATAGAGAATTTTTCAAAGATAGCAAAGCCCTTAACCAAGCTCACGAAAAAGGGAGAGAAATTTGTCTGGTCAATGGAGCAGCAGCACGCGTTCGATTTGTTAAAAGAAAAACTGACGACGGCACCGGTGTTGAATTACCCTGATTTCGACAAGGAATTCTTGGTAACAACGGACGCGTCAGATTACGCCATCGGAGCTGTGCTCTCACAGGGGACAGTAGGTCAAGACCGACCGATCGCGTACGCGAGCCGCGTATTATGTAAGGCAGAACAAAACTACAATACAACTGAGAAAGAGCTATTAGCCATCGTGTGGGCGGTTAAACATTTCCGGCCCTATTTATATGGTGTCAAATTCAAGATAATAACCGATCACAAACCACTGATCTGGCTATTTAATGTAACCGACCCCGGCTCGAGATTGATCCGATGGAGGCTCAAGCTGGAGGAGTATGATTACGAGATAATACATAAAGCGGGAAAAAATAATGTGAACGCCGACGCGCTAAGCCGAAACCCGATCGCGGAGACACCGGCTATGCACCTGACGCGGCAAGAAGATGACACCTCAAAGGAATATTCGGAAGAAGAAAAGCGACAAATACTATATGAGTATCACGACTCACCTACAGGAGGACACCAGGGAGTCGCGCGTACATTGAACCGGATCCGGTTACAGCACAACTGGAGCGGCATGGTAAAAGAGATAGAGGCATACATAAGCAAATGCGAATACTGTCAGAAAAATAAATTAAGCCGAAAAACGAAAATGCCGTTGACCATTACAGACACACCCGAGCGACCATTTGAGAAATGTGCGCTCGACATCGTAGGACCACTGACTATTACAAATAACGGAAATAAATATATCTTGACATTCCAAGATAACCTAACGAAATTCAGCAAGGCGATACCAGTGGAAAACCAAGAGGCAAACACAGTCGCCAAAGCTTTCGTTACGAAAGTGGTCTTGGAACACGGGATACCGGAGAAAATTCTCACGGACCAAGGCACGAATTTCACAAGTGAAATGTTCAAAAATACGTGCAAACTACTAAAATCGAGAAGATTCAGACGACAGCATACCATCCGGAAAGTAATGGAGCGTTAGAAAGATCGCATCGTACTTTAGCGGAATACCTGAGACATTTTGTAAACGAAGATCAAACCGACTGGGATGAATGGATACCATACGCGATGTTCACCTACAACACAACGCCTCATACTACGACAGGTTTCACGCCGTTCGAATTAGTCTACGGACATCAAGCGAACCTACCGACAGCACTATCGAAGCCTCCAAAATTGACGTACTCGTACGAGGATTACGCGCAAGAATTGCGAGAACGAATTCGCGCAACGAATCAAGTTGCGAGAGAGCATACCAAGGAGGAAAAAATAAAAGCAAAACAACAATTCGATAGAAAATGTAACAAAGAAACATTAGAGTAGGTGATAAGGTACTGTTACACGACGAAACTGTGCGACGGGACGATCGAAGAAACTCGAATCACAATGGGTAGGACCGTATGTTATCGTGGAAAAACACAGCGACGTAAACTACACCATCAAAATAAAACGCAAGACGATACGCGTACATGCAAATCGGCTAAAAGCGTTTATCGAGGAATAAGGCCCACGCGCAACAAAACACTAAGCATTAGAAATAAGTAAGATAGAATAAAAATAGTAAAAGCACGTAGAGAATAGATAAAAATACGCAAAGCCTACCTTACTCAAGACGGGGAGCGCCAGGCCCCCGCCCGGCGAAGAGAGGCGGGCGTACGACGCCAAACGGCGCACGATCCTGGAGGCCAGGAGCCCGAAAGCGCCACCGCGGGACCCGTCAGAGAGCGGTCAAGGCCGGATCGCCCGCCAAAACACGAGGAATCGGAGGATCAGATAGTGCCAAGTTTTCGATATGAAGAATAGGCCCTTTCCTCCTCCTCTTCACCAGCTCGGAGTTCCTCAGGTTTTACCACGGCCAAAAACGGCACGAAATGTTCGAGAGGAGCCATCCCCACAAATTCACAATAACGAAATCACAAAAACGTACGCGACCAGTAACAGACGCAGACTGAAGCGGCGCGTAAAAGCAATATAAAAATTGAAATCCGTGGAAAGCCACGGTCAGCAAAAAATAGACTCCAAGAAAGCATTTCGATTACAGGATACCATCATCGTGTTACACCTCGCGGGAGAAATGACACCGAGCCGATACCGCCGTACGAAG